>CM012448.1:28920419-29163611 GCA_003999625.1 Oryzias javanicus | reverse complement strand
CATTGAAAGCATTTTGATATCTTTTAAAACTGTAGGAGTAGAAGCGGTCTAAAAAAAGGGACGGAATAAATATAATAATAATAAGAATAATAATAATAAAAAATATACATAAAGAAATTAGGATAACATACTCTGATTGCTTTCAGCAATCAGACAATAAAGTTGTACAACAACATACTCTGATTGCTTTCAGCAATCAGACAATAAATTTGTACAACAACATACTCTGATTGCTTTCAGCAATCAGACAACTAGATTTGCAATTCCTATAAAGAAATTGCGTCTGATTGCTGAAAGCAATACCGTATTAAAGCAATTTTAAAGCTGTTACTATCAAAAGCCAAAAATATCCACTTTTTATATGTACGCATATGTCAGTTTCCCCAGCTCTAGAGAAATTGCCTTTCAAACTTTCATCAGACCACCACTAGATGACGCCAAAGCTTTTAAAATTAAATTTTATAAAAAAAAACAAAAATCAGTGACCAAGTTATTAAAGTGTTTTTTTCTTTTATCTCCTGTAGTTTCAGACACTTAGCTTTGCTGCATTAACACTGTTCAGACAGAAACCTAAAGTCTTTATGTGCAAATTCTTAAACTTTGAGAATAAAGAGACCAAGCTTCTGCAAAGAATCTGCAAAGATTCGTCAAAGCACGTGACAAAGGGAGTCAAAAAAGTGTTTTGTGAAAAATCGTAAGTTGCGAAAAAGCCTTAAACAATAGCGATCACAAATTCATATAAACTAGTATTTTCGTATTCAATGAATCCCAAAGGAGTGAAAAGTAGTGCTTAAGACAAATGCACTTGGAGAATAAGGCCTTTACACTTTAGTAATCCAACTGACCACCTGGTGGCGCAATAGAGTCAAAATTGATTGAGCATTCAAAGATTGGTCTGAAGTATCTACATACGAAGTTTCATACCAGTTGATCAATTACTTTTCAAGATAATAGGGATTTTAAATTCGTCTCATGAACTTAGGAGAAGCAAATATATTTAAAAATTCATAAAAAATCAACCGTCACTCCAAATGGTACGAAATTTTTGACCAAACATCTCTATGGACAGCTTAACAAACTACAAGTGGTTGCATGTTCATATCTGCAAATATTTGGAAGATAAGAGGAACCATCCAAAGTTAGCTTATCCTTCTTAAGTCACCACCAGGTGGCGCAGCACAGCCCTTTTTCTAGTATGTTATACAAGTCCCCTCCTGCTACCTATGCGTTGAATTTTATGCAGCTAGGTTGAGCAGTTTTTGAGATAGAGGCTTAAACACAATTTCGTAAATTATAGCGCCACCTATAGGAATATCTTCATAAAACTTTCCGTACTTCTTTATCATTGTAGAATAAAGTTATGTTTCAAAATTTGTGAAGTTTTGACAATCTTTGTAGGATTTAGAGCATGTTAAAAAATCAGTGACCACACCCACCTCATTAGCATTACGTTTTTTTGAAAACGGTAAGGAATATCGCCAATTGAGTGGTACCATTGAATTTGGGGTACTCTAACCAGGGTGTGTACCAATTTTTGTCGAGTTTGATGAAACTTTGTTGAATAGGGAGCCAAAAACGTGTTTTACAAAAAATCACAAATAGCGAAAAATCTAGACCGGCAGAATTCCATGGTCCCATTTTGAAAAACGTTCATTAGCATCCAAGGAACACACAGAAAAAGAAAGCACAAATTTCTGACTTACGGTATTCGAGATAGAGGCCAAAAACAAACTGCTTACTTAAACGATCACCTGGTGGCGCTATAGAGCAGCATTGAGCTGCAATTTTTATAGAACGTGTAGTTTACTATACCCTATGATATTGGAAAGTTTCATGAAATTATCTTTAGTATTTTTGAAGATATAAGCATTTAAAAGTGCTCACAATGTTAAGTCAATGGGAAAATAATTCATAAAATATTAATATAAAATCATTCATAATTCTGACACATACCAAAAGTAATAGCACACTTCTCACAATAGAGCTTTACAAAGTACTTTTGATTGCATCTTTATAACTGCTTTTGAATACGAGGAGAAGCGCGTCAAAAATGCGGCGGAATAATAATAAACTATAACTAGATTTGCAATTCCTATAAAGAAATTGCGTCTGATTGCTGAAAGCAATACCGTATTAAAGCAATTTTAAAGCTGTTACTATCAAAAGCCAAAAATAATCCACTTTAATATGTACGCATATGTCAGTTTCCCCAGCTCTAGAGAAAATCACCTTTCAAACTTTCATCAGACCACCACTAGATGACGCCAAAGCTTTTAAAATTACATTTTATAAAAAAAACAAAATCAGTGACCAAGTTATTAAAGTGTTTTTTTCTTTTATCTCCTGTAGTTTCAGACAACTTAGCTTTGCTGCATTAACACTGTTCACAGAAACCTAAAGTCTTTATGTGCAAATTCTTAAACTTTGAGAATAAATTGTTTATTCAGCAGAGACCAAGCTTCTGCAAAGAATCTGCAAAGATTCGTCAAAGCACGTGACAAAGGGAGTCAAAAAAAGTGTTTTGTGAAAAATCGTAAATTGCGAAAAAGCCTTAAACAATAGAGATCACAAATTCATATAAACTAGTATTTTCGTATTCAATGAATCCCAAAGGAGTGAAAAGTAGTGCTTAAGACAAATGCACTTGGAGAATAAGGCCTTTACACTTTAGTAATCCAACTGACCACCTGGTGGCGCAATAGAGTCAAAATTGATTGAGCATTTAAAGATTGGTCTGAAGTATCTACATACGAAGTTTCATACCAGTTGATCAATTACTTTTCAAGATAATAGGGATTTTAAATTCGTCTCATGAACTTAGGAGAAGCAAATATATTTAAAAATTCATAAAAAATCAACCGTCACTCCAAATGGTACGAAATTTTTGACCAAACATCTCTATGGACAGCTTAACAAACTACAAGTGGTTGCATGTTCATATCTGCAAATATTTGGAAGATAAGAGGAACCATCCAAAGTTAGCTTATCATTCTTAAGTCACCACCAGGTGGCGCAGCACAGCCCTTTTTCTAGTATGTTATACAAGTCCCCTCCTGCTACCTATGCGTTGAATTTTATGCAGCTAGGTTGAGCAGTTTTTGAGATAGAGGCTTAAACACAATTTCGTAAATTATAGCGCCACCTATAGGAATATCTTCATAAAACTTTCCGTACTTCTTTATCATTGTAGAATAAAGTTATGTTTCAAAATTTGTGAAGTTTTGACAATCTTTGTAGGATTTAGAGCATGTTAAAAAATCAGTGACCACACCCACCTCATTAGCATTACGTTTTTTCGAAAACGGTAAAGAATATCGCCAATTGAGTGGTACCATTGAATTTGGGGTACTCTAAACAGGGTGTGTACCAATTTTTGTCGAGTTTGATGAAACTTTGTTGAATAGGGAGCCATAAACGTGTTTTACGAAAAATCACAAATAGCGAAAAATCTAGACCGGCAGAATTCCATGGTCCCATTTTGAAAAACGTTCATTAGCATCCAAGGAACACACAGAAAAAGAAAGCACAAATTTCTGACTTACGGTATTCGAGACAGAGGCCAAAAACAAACTGCTTACTAAAACGATCACCTGGTGGCGCTATAGAACAGCATTGAGCTGCAATTTTAATAGAACGTGTAGTTTACTATACCCTATGATATTGGAAAGTTTCATGAAATTATCTTTAGTATTTTTGAAGATATAAGCATTTAAAAGTGCTCACAATGTTAAGTCAATGGGAAAAATAATTCATAAAAATATTCATATAAAATCATTCATAATTCTAAAGCATACCAAAAGTAATAGCACACTTCTCACAATAGAGCTTTACAAAGTACTTTTGATTGCATCTTTATAACTGCTTTTGACTACGAGGAGAAGCGCGTCAAAAATGCGGCGGAATAATAATAAACTATAATAAATTTGTACAACAACATACTCTGATTGCTTTCAGCAATCAGACAATAAATTTGTACAACAACATACTCTGATTGCTTTCAGCAATCAGACAACTAGATTTGCAATTCCCTGAAGAAATTGCGTCTGATTGCTGAAAGCAAGACCGATCTGAAATATCTTCTAGCTGGAAGCGTTAAAGACCTTCCTTACGACGCACGCACCAAGTTTCGTGCGCATAGGTCAAGGACTTTTGGAGATATTAGAGGAAACGACAGGAATTGGCTGTAGCGCCACCTACTGGAGGACCATCGTAAAAGTTGTTGTGCTTGCTCATCTTACACTGTGGAAGAAGTTTTGAAAGTTTGGTGTGTAAGTTATGTGAAACTTTCAAGAGCGCCAGCAGTTGTTCAAACATTACAATCTCATTCTGTCTTATTTGCATAATGTGTCATTTAAACCGTACGGAACTATGCAAAAACGGATATTACCATTGGATTTGGGGTAGTCCAAATAGTATATGTGAGTAGAAAACTGCAAAAGATTTGTCAAAAGTACTTGACAGAGGAGTCAAAAAACGTGTTTTGCGAAAAATCGTAAATTGCGAAAAAGTCTTACACAATAGAGATCGCTGATGAATATAAGCTATATATATATACTATCCAATGAATCCAAAGGAGTTTAAAGGTAGTGCTTGGGACAATGCTCATGCAGAATAAGGCCTATACATTTTAGTAATCCAACTGACCACCTGGTGGCGCAATAGAGCCAAAATTGATTGAGCATTATAAAGATTGGTCTGAAGTATATCTACCTACAAAGTTTCATACCAGTTGATCAACTACTTTTCAAGATAATAGGGTTTTTTAATGGTCTCATGTATTTTTGATAGGGGAAGCAAACATTTTTAAAATTCATATAAAAATCACCGCGTGACTCCAAATGGTACGAAATCTTCGGCCAAACATCTTTATGGACAGCTTAACAAACTACAAGTGGTTGCATGTTCATATCTACAAATATTTGGAAGATAAGACACCGTTCCAATTTTCAGCTTATCATTCTCATAATGTCACCACTAGGTGGCGCAGCAGAGCCCTTTTTCTAGTATGTTATACAGGTTTCCCTCTGACAACATATGTGCTGATTTTTTATGTACGGATAGGAGTTTTTAGATTAGAGCCTTACTACGTGAATTCGTTATTTATAATATCGCCACACCTATTGGAATATTTTCATGAAACTTCTCATACTTCTTTATCACTGTAGGATGAAGATATGTTTTAAAACTTGTGAAGTTTTGACTATCTTTGTAGGATTTAGAGCATGTTAAAAAATCGTGACCACACCACACCACTTCATTAGCATGTTGCGATTATCTCAGAAACGGTAAGGAGGTATGGTCAATTGAGTGGTACCATTGAATTCGGGGTAGTCCAATAGGGTATATACCAATTTTTTGTCGATTGTTGGTCAAACTATGTTGAATAGGGAGCCAAAAACGTGTTTCACGAAAAATCGCAAAATAGCGAAAAATCTAGTTAGACGGAAGTCTATGGTCCCAATTTGAAAAACGTTTATTAGCATCCCAAGGAACACACAGAAAAAGAAAGCATAAATTTTTGACTTACGGTATTCGAGATAGAGGCCAAAAACGAATTTTGTTTTTCAAATGACCGCTGGGTGGCGCTATTGAGCAACATTGAGCTGAAATTTTAATAGAACGTGTAGTTTACTATACCCTATCATATTGGAAAGTTTCATGAAATTATCTTTAGTATTTTATTAAATATTAGCATTTAAAGGTGCTCTCAATGTTAAGTCAATGGGAAAAATAAATTCATAAAATATTAAATAAAAATCAACCATAGCTGCAATCAGAAAACTGTATAATAGCACAGCACACAACAAGCAAGCCCTACAAACTGTATAAGTTTCAGCTTTATAGCTTTATTACAACTGTGAGGAAGTAGCGGGCCACTTTTGACGGAATAAGAAAAGAGAATAATATACTAGATTTGCAATTCCCTGAAAGAAAATTGCGTCTGATATGCTGACAGGACACCAGACGATCTGAAATATCCTCTAGCTGTGAGTGTTAAAGACCTTTCTGTACGACGCGCACGCCAAGTTTTGTCCGCTGAGGTCAAGTACTTTTGGAGATATTAGAGGAAACGACAGGAATTGGCTGTAACGCCACCTACGGGAGCACGTCGTGAAAGTTGTTGCGCTTGTTCATCTTACACTGTGGAAGAAGTCTTGTAAGTTTGGTGAAGTTATGTGAAACTGTTAAGGAGCTGCAGCGTTGCAAACATTACAATCTCAGTCTGTCTAATTTGCATGACGTGTTACGCAAAAACCGTACGGAACCATGGAAAACGGATATTACCATTGGATTTGTGATACACCAAATAGGGTATGTGTTGAAAACTGCAAAGATTCGTCAAAGTACGTGACACAGGGAGTCAAAATAGTGTTTTGCGAAAAATCGTCAATTGCGAAAAAGTCTTACACAATAGAGATCGCTAATGAATATAGGCTATTATTTTACTATCAATGAGTCACAAAGCAGTAAAAGGTAGGGCTTAAGACAAATGCACTTGGAGAATAAGGCCTATACACTTTAGTGCTCCAACTGACCACCTGGTGGCGCAATAGAGTTAAAATTGGTCGAGCATTTAAAGATTGGTCTGAAGTATCTACTTACAAAGTTTCATACCAGTTGATCAACTACTTTTCAAGATAATAGTGATTTAAAGTTTGTCCCATGTATTTTAATAGGGGGAAAACGTATATTTAAAAATTCATATAAAATCAACCGTAAACCCAAATGGTACGAGATTTTAAACCAAACACCTCCTTGATCAACTTAACAAAATACAAGTGGTTGCAAGTTGAAACCTGCAACTATTTGGAAGATAACAGGACTCATCCAAAGTTAGCTTATCCTTCTTAAGTCACCACTAGATGGCGCAGCAGAGCCCTTTTTCCAGTATGTTATACAGGTCCTTCCTGCAACGTATGCGTTGAATTTTATGTAGCTAGGTTGAGTAGTTTTTGAGATAGAGGCTTAAACACCTTTTCCTAAATTATAGCGCCACCTTTTGGACTATTTTCATAAAACTTTTCATACTTCTTTATCACTGTAGGATGAAGCTATATTTTAAAACTTGTGAAGTTTTGACAATCTTTGTAGGATTTAGAGCATGTTAAAAATCAGTGACCACACCCACCTCATTAGCATTACGATTATCTCAAAAACGGTAAGGAATTTCGCGGATTGAGTGGTGCCATTGAATTTGGGGTAGTCCAAATAGGGTATATACCAATTTTTGTCGAGTTTGGTCAAACTATGTTGAATAGGGAGCCAAAAACGTGTTTTACGAAAAATCGCAAATAGCGAAAAATCTAGTTAGACGGAAGTCTATGGTCCCAATTTGAAAAACGTTCATTAGCATCTAAGGAACACACAGAAAAAGAAAGCATAAATTTCTGACTTACGGTATTCGAGATAGAGGCCAAAAACAATTTGATGTCTAAAACAACCACCTGGTGGCGCTATAAAGGACTATTAATCTACAATTTTAATAGCACGTGTAGTTTACTATACTCTACAATATTGGAAAGTTTCATGAAGTTATCTTCAGTATTTTTGAAGATATGAGCATTCAAATGTGCTCCCAATGTTAAGTCTATGGGAAAAATAATTCATAAAAATATTAATATAAAATCAACCATAGGTCCAATCAAAAAACTGAATACAAGCACACTTCTTGGAGCCAAACACTACAAACTGTATAAGTTTCAACATTCTAACTACGAAACTGTAGGAGGAGATGCGCGCCGAAATTTGACGGAATAAGAAAATAGAATAAGAAGTAAGAAGAATAAAGTAGTAGGATAACATACTCTGATTGCTTTCAGCAATCAGACAATAAACTATAATAAAGTAGTAGGATAACATACTCTGATTGCTTTCAGCAATCAGACAATAAACTATAATAAAGTTGTACAACAACATACTCTGATTGCTTTCAGCAATCAGACAATAATAAATTTATAGGATAACATACTCTGATTGCTTTCAGCAATCAGACAATAAAATATTATTAATTATTATTATTTTGTATTTTCAATCGATGATTCTGTGCTGAAGCTCCAGGATTTAGAAGTTTTGTGGTGGAACCGTCAGTTCAGTGAAGAGTCCGTCTCATTACTGAGGTTTTGTTGGGAAATCTTTCTTTCTTCAGCTCTTTTTATTCCATCTTTAAACCTAACGTAGAGAATCTTTTCGTCTTAAAGAAACAATGGCTTTAAGATACAAACAGACTTTATGATGTTGCAGTAAAGAGATCAGATTCCTCAGATATGTAAATGTGGATCTTTGTCTGCTTTCTATGGAGAGAAAATAGACTCACTATGATCTGTGCGTGCGTAATTCTTGATTTGTAACTAATATAATACATTTTTTGCAAAAGTAAAAAAAATACAAAAATTAAAAAAACACAAAATGCAATGTACACATGCACAAATCAAAATTACAACAGCCTGAAACTAATTACTCAAAAACATATTTTTAAAATACGCACGGATCACCTCTTACACACGCACACAGCCTAAGTTACGCACAAATCTACCGTGAGACTCTTTTCACGTCTCACAAATTCGTCCGTGAGGGATGCGTTCAAGTACTACCAGAATACTCGTTCACCATAGTTTTCTTGTCAGCCGTTTTAAACTTTGATTGTGTATAACATCCAGTTAAACTAGACATTTTCCCACTTTCTTGAAAATATATTCTCAATAATTAATATAAAAAGTCTAAATAAGCGATTTTAAATCAAGAATTTTTCCAGAAAAGAGGCTTCCAGCTGGTGAACGAGCATTCTGGTAGTACTTGAACGCATCACTCGCGGACGAATTTGTGAGACGTGAAAAGAGTCTCACGGTAGATTTGTGCGTAACTTAGGCTGTGTGCGTGTGTAAGAGGTGATCCGTGCGTATTTTAAAAATATATTTTTGAGTAATTAGTTTCAGGCTTTTGTAATTTTGATTTGTGCATGTGTAAATTGCATTTTTATATTTTTTTAATTTTTGTATTTTTTTTACTTTTGCAAAAAATTTATTATATTAGTTACAAATCAAAAATCACGCACGCACAAATCCAAAGTTATGCACAAATCAAAAATCACGCACGCACAAATCATAGTGAGTCTATTTTCTCTCCATACTTTGCTGTTAAATGGGATCTGTCAGACGAGCGGAGATGATTTGTTTCTCTGATAAACTTCTTTTAACACTTGAGTACAAACCTCTCCGCCTGAATCCTCTCTGTGTGGAAAGAAAAGGCGGTTTCACCCCGAGGGCTAAAAATAGCAGGTGGAAGCGGCGAGCATGAGTCAGCGTTTGTGTCTGCAGCTCCTGCCTGCAGCCAAAAGCTGCAGCCAAGTCCTCTGAGGAGGCGCCATCGGAGCGGCGGCGGAGCTGCGAGCCGTTTAGAGGCGTCGGGGCGCGCTCCGCGGTGACCCGCGCTGACGTCATCCTCTGTCCTCTGGCAGGTGTACTGCACGCTGTGCTGCAGCAGGAAGTGTAAGCTGAAGTACCTGGACAAAGAGGCTCGAGTCTGCGTCATCTGCTTCCACATCATCAACACAGGTAAGAGCGCCGCGCCGCGCCGCGCCGCCGCCCGCACACAGGAAATCTGTTTGGTAGAAGCTGACAGGTCACTAACGTCTCAGGCTGGAA
The DNA here is from genome assembly GCA_003999625.1 of Oryzias javanicus. Classification (NCBI taxonomy): domain Eukaryota; kingdom Metazoa; phylum Chordata; class Actinopteri; order Beloniformes; family Adrianichthyidae; genus Oryzias; species Oryzias javanicus. The sequence continues at coordinate 29,153,970 of CM012448.1, read as the reverse complement.
GCCATCTTCAGATGAAGATGACTCAGCAGATCTCGTTAGAGAGATTCGTTATCGGTTCTGAGAGGTCCCAACTTTCCTCCTTTCATGCTTGAGGTTTCAAGCTCGCGCTGCTCCGTGAAGTCTACAACCACAGCACTAGTGTCGTTGACCTCTGACCTCTTTAGTACTTTCACCTCCTAACTCCTCGAGCGTCATTAGGAAGCTACACGGGGAAAAGATGAAGCGTGGCGAGCTCGCCAAACTCCTGGTTCCCTGTAGCTCACACATTTTTTTTGTAAAATTTTAAAAATGTAAAACATGAATCTCTGGCTGGAGATGAATAGAAAGATATCCCATAAACATGAGCGTTAACATTAAACCTCCGTTACCACGGAAATTCTTCTAAAAATGACATGAACGTGTTCGTCGCTCCCAGACCAACAAAAACTAAGATGGTTGCCATGGAGATCAAATTAAGGGGGGGGGGGGGTACTCAGGAAATGACATCATTTCCTCATTTCCTGACAGCTGTGCTAACGGTCCTGAAGCTAGCGTTAGCGTAGCATTAAGCTTCATCGTGAACTTCAGCTGTTTTAACTTCCTCTGATCCAAATAATGGTTCTGGAATCCAGAACCCTCCAAAGTTCTTGTGGGTCTCTGGAAAGGATTCTGGTTCTGGTTCTGGTGTTTGGATCTTTTCTGGAACGTTCTGATTGATGTTTTTGTCTGAAACTTTTAAACTTCCAGCTGGAAATATCAGCAGAACTCACAATTCTGGTTCTGGTTGTGGTTCTGCTCTGGTTCTGGTTAAGCTCTGGTTCTTCACTGGTTTTGCTGTAGTACTGGTTCTGCTGTAGTTTTGGTTCTGCTTTGGTTCTGCTCTGGTTCTGGTTCTGCTCTGGTTCTGGTTAAGCTCTTGTTCTGCTGTGGTTCTGGTTCTGCTGTGGTTCTGGTTCTGGTTCTGCTCTGGTTCTGGTTCTGGTTCTGCTCTGGTTCTGCTCTGGTTCTGGTTCTGGTACTGCTCTGGTTCTGGTTCTGCTCTGGTTCTGCTCTGGTTCTGGTTCTGCTCTGGTTCTGGTTCTGCTCTGGTTCTGGTTCTGGTTCTGGTTCTTCACTGGTTCTGCTGTGGTTCTGGTTCTGCTCTGGTTCTGGTTCTGCTCTGGTTCTGGTTCCGGTTCCGGACATGTTGGAGTATAAATCTGTTTGGTGGTTCTGTTTTGAGCGTGAAGCAGATGCAGAACTGCAGCAGGATGTCCTTGACTCGAACACGCACACGCGTGTGTGTGTGTGGTCACGTGACCCTCAGAGGTGATCCACTTTGCTGCAGCGACGTCTTCTCTACGTGCACACACACGTGCACAGCCCAGCCCGCTGAGAGCAGCCAATCGGTGTCTGCCCTCCCCCTCCCCTGTGGGGGCGGGGCCTGCGTTCAGAGGACGAGCAGAGATGAGCTTCTGCTGCAGGTGTTTCCACCTGGAGCTGCTCTGAGGATCCAAACCCACAACCACGCCCCCTGAAGCTGATCCTCCCCCTCTGGAAGTCTCCGCCCTGCAGCCGCAGCGCTCTGCTCTCGCCGTGTGGTCGTCAAGCGCTCGATTGATGAACGTCTGCCGCTAAATCAATAGAACGAGCCGACTCAGCGTTTTCTGTCACAGCGAGCGAGCGAGGAAGGTTCTGGAAAACCCAGATCTAGACGTGGTTACAGCTTCTGTTTCTGCTAGGAATGATGGGAAAATCTGACAGATGAGGAAGTGAATCAGGAGGTTGAGAGTCTGTCTGACCTCCTGAGGTCAAAGCCTTAGTCTCCACCCACCTGCCCACCTGTGAACAGCAGGTGAAGCAGGAAGAACAGACGGTCTTCTTCACTGAACCAGCAGGATCCACTCAGGAAGAACTCCTGGTTCTGGTTCTGGTTCTACAGATCTGCAGCCTTAAGGTCAAATATAGACGAGGAACAGGTGAGGTTCTCTGAAGGTCGGACCTGCCGGTGGGACCGAGGTAGAGCCGCACCGAGGATCCGAACACTCGGATGTTCCCAGAAAAGTAGTAGTAATATTTGGATAAAGTAAAAATACACAGAAGAGATTTTTATTGCTGTAAAATGTAGAATAATGTTGGATTTTAAGTATTTAAATAAAACAAACCAAATGCACTACTGAGACAGGAAGTACACCACAATCTTCAAAGTAAAGTGTCAGTGAAGGGTCGTATTTTCAAAGTAAAAGTATCAGATGAAGTTCAGGAAATCCGATTTTATTTATAATAGTCGACAATTTGGATAAAGAATAAAAACAACATTTAAAAATGACGTCATGTGACGTCTGCCGGCGTGCTGATGGAGTCGTACCGGAACACGTCTGTAACATGTTCTTTTTGGTTTTTCCACTCGCAGCATCGAGCGCCAGAACATTTTCAGGATTTGTTCTTCAGTTGGACCTCTCTGGGTGGGAGGAGTCTCCTACTTCAGGGGGAGGAGTTTAAATATCTCTGGCTCTTGTTCACGAGTGAGGGAAGATCGACAGGCGGGTTGGGGCGGCGCCTGCCGTCATGCGATCGCTGCACCGGGCCGATGGGGTCAAAGCTTTCCCGCCCTAAAAGTTTTCCGGGTCAATCTCCCGCCCCCAAGAGCCATACCCCACCGTGATTGGTTGGTGCTTCAGCTCCGCACACTGTAAACTTATGGGCCGCGTCAACGTTAACTTTCACGTTAGGGCGACGGCCGCAGAGTATCAACATGGGGGCCGCAGGTGGCCCGCGGGCCGGCAGTTGTGGATTGGGATTATTCTAATCTTCCTTCATCCAGTGAATAAATGACCTCCTGAGTTCTGGTCCGGTTCTGGCCGGAGGTCCGGACTCGTTTCACGTGTCTGTTCTGTGTTGAAGGTCAGGCTCTGGAGCGGATGATGAGCCCGACCGGGCCCAGCCCCAACCCCAACATCCCCTCCGAGTACTGCAGCACCATCCCCCCCTGCAGCAGGCCCGAGCCGCCGGCACCCTCAACTCGCCGCCGCCCACCGTCATGGTGCCCGTGTCCGTCCTCAAACAGCCCAACCCCGACGGTACGCCCGCCCCGGCTCCGCTCGGCCCGCAGACGCGCCCCCCTGACCTCCGCTGTCCTGCAGGTTGCCCCCGCGAACAGAAGCGAGTGTGGTTCGCCGACGGCATCCTGCCCAACGGCGAGGTGGCGGACACGACCCGGCTGTCGGTGACCCCGCGCAGCGGCTCGCAGGAGTTCTCGCCGGACGACCCGGCGGTGAGACCCCCGCCGCTCGCCGCAGACGCCGCAGCCGCAGACGCAGCAGCCGCAGCCGCCGCAGACGCCGCAGCCGCTTCCCGATTAAGAAACCGGGTGTTTCCTTTCAGCCCGGGTCAGAGGTCGGCCGCCCGCCCGAGCCCGACGCCGCCGGATCAGCGGAGCTGGCCCGGCCGCCGCTGTCCGGACCCTGGGACTACGCCCTGCTGTCCGGGATCGGATCCTCGGTCAGGAGGGTTCCCAGCCTGCTGCCCGACGACGAGGACCAGCTGCCGCCGCTGCTCATCATCACCGGGGACGACGAGGAGGGAGGAGGTCAGGCGGCGCCCGGATTCCCGCGTGTCCGGTCCAGAACGGGAGGACATCCGGTTCCGGACCGATCCGGTTTAAACGAGACAGGAACTCGTCTCTGCTGCTCTGGTTTGGACCCGCCTCCCTCTGTCTTGTGTTTAGATGTTCTGGTGGAGGAGAGCCCCGCCCCCTGCCAGATCCTGCACTTACTGGAGGAGGGAGGGCCCCGCCCACTCACCTTCGTTCTGAACGCTAACTTGCTGGTCAACGTCAAACTGGCTCCCTGTGAGTAGGCGTGTCCTTCAGGGGGCGTGGTGGCGCGTGCGGGCGGTTCTGACCCGTTTGCGGTTCCCCGCAGACGGCGGCGGGCGGTGCTGGTGCTTCGGCTCCAACGGGCTGCGCGCTCTGGGCCAGAGGGAGCTGGTGTTCCTGCTGGAGTGTCTGCCGGAGGAGAAGGCCCTGCCCAGAGACGTCTTCTCGCTCTACCTCGGCGTTTACCAGGACGCCCAGAAAGGTAGGAGGAGGCGGAGCTTCGCTGTGCCGCTGCTCAGGAGGCGCAAACGGAACCCCGCCGTCTGTTTCAGGGAAGTTCGTGGAGGAGCTGGACAACCTGACCTTCACCAGCAGCTTCCTGGGCAGCAAGGAGCACGCCGGGATGCTGTTCTTCGCCGCCAGCGGCCAGCCTCTGGACGGCCTGACGCTGCCCCCCCGGCCCTTCCTGTTCGGCCTCCTCATCCACAAGCTGGAGGTGCCGTGGGCCAAAGTCTTCCCGCTGCGGCTGCTGCTGCGGCTCGGGGCGCAGTACGACGGTGCGTGGGGGTTTCCATGGTAACCGGGGGGGCGTCAGAGTCAGAAACTCATCAGGTCATGAACAGATTTCAGGTTTTTACGACTCGTTTCATTTATAAAAAAACAGAAAATCCTCAAACTTCAGTTTTCATCGAGTTTAAAGCTTCGCTGGTCAGTTTGAGCATCTGTAGAAGGTTTTACATCCACATTCATTTGAGCTTTTTCAACTTTTACCGTTTAGTTTCTGAACCCAAATGAATGTTTGACTTTTATGTTGTTTCCATTTACATTTATTCAACATTTGCCATTTTGCCCCCCCCCCCACCCCCCTTATAAAATACACTTGAACCCTTTTCCCCTTTATATTTACTATTTAACAAATTATTATTATTTTTTTAATTCTACATTTTCTAATTTATTTTTTTTTTGTCTTTAGGATTTAAACTTTAACTTCAGAACCAGAAAGTTTCTTTAACATTTAGAAAAAGCTGTATTTTGTAGTTTCATATTTAGTGTAATTATGTATATAAATGCTTTACAGTGCAATATAAAGTTGTTCGTGTCAAGCTAAAGTCTTTATCAGATTTTGTTTCTTATTTTATTATTTTAAACACATTGTAAACATGAAAAACTTGATGTAATTAATAAGAGTAAAAATGAAAAACTTAAAACATTTAAACATATTTTGTTTTATCCGACATTAAAGTTCTTTTAATATTTAATTTGTTCATAGCAAAAGAAAACATAATGTCTATTCCTTTGCGTTTTTTGTCCTGTTTGATGTTTAATCTTAAAACTAAATTCCACATTGACTTTGTTTTAACAATTCTTCTTCCAGTCTATCCCACCCCTCTGGTCAGCGTCCGTTTTCGGGAATCTCTGTACCGGGAGACCGGACACACCATCATGAACTTACTGGCTGTGAGTACGACCGCCGGCCTTCATTTCTGCAGAGCAGAATCCAGACCGGTACCGGTCTGTGGGTCACTTGGTACCGGGCCACAGCCCAAACGATAAACACACGGTACTTTACTTTATTTCTGTTTTTTCCTGATTCAGATGGAAATTTTGCTCTGGAAAGCTCTGTTCTCCTTGGCCTCGTGTCTTAAATCTGTTCACTGTTTTCATAAAATAACTTAAAAGCTCAAAAGTAACAAAGTTCAGGAAATATCCAGACAGGAAACAGAAGAAGATTTCTCTTCAAAATAAGAGAAATCTGCTGCAGCCGTTTCCTCTGATGTGCAGCGACTGACTGTAATGTTACAGATCCACTGCTAGTATAATGTGTTCACTGTGGATTCATTTTATTTTGGAGTTTCATCCACACAGCTGAAGTTAGCGTCAGGTTGTTAGCCTCCACTTTAACCTCTTCTACATTTTAACACAAAGTCTTAAACGACTGAAAATGTTTGACAGAAAAATGAAGATTCCATAAAATAGTTTATATAAATGTAGAAAAATATAAACAATATATAATATAATATATAAAAAATATAAAATGTTCCTACAGCAAAAATAACTAATAGCTCAGAAAATGCTCCTATGTTTTAAATAGAACAAAGAATTCATTAAAAAAACATAATAGAATTCATATGAAAGAAAATCTGATTTTTATCACTAAAGTGCAGTTTTTAAAAACTCAGAAATATTTTCTACGAATCGTCTTTGTTCCGTTGAAACTTTGCCGTCAGTTTTCAGATCGACTGAACGACATTTCAAAAGAGACTTTTCATTTGAAAATGTGATTTTCCAGAAACTTCAACTCTGTTCAGACGAGTCGGAGAACTTGCTGTCCGACATGAAACCGGTCTGTGTTCTGAAGAGGATTATCAGCTGCAGAACCAGCTCTGTGAAAGTGAAATGTTTTTTACATTAGAACTAAATGTCAAAAATAAATATTTAATAAATAAAAGAGCAGATTTATAAAATATAGAGTAAACCAAAAGATAATTTCCTTTTTTACTCAATGAAAATTTTTTTTTTAGATGAACTGAAGAATTTTTTAAAGCTTTTTTTCTAATAGAAAATGTGTTTGTAAATCAGTTTATGAATATTATTCACAAATTCTTATATTTATCAGCCAATTACTACAAAAACTAAAACAATTTCTGGTTTTAAAATAAATATTATAAAGTAAAAATACAAAACACTGAAAACCTTTCATATATTATTATGGTTGAATAAGAAATCATGTTTCCAAAATAATTATATTTAATTTACAATCATCACATGATCAAAAAGGCGTTTTACTTTTTTATTATGAATCTGAACCAACAAACCGTGTTGGGATTCGAACCCTCGCCCACCGACTGCTGTGCATCAGCGTAAGCCTCAGATCTCACCAGCAGCGTCTCCCTCCAGGACCTGAGGAACTACCAGTACAGCCTGCCGGCGGTGACGGGCCTGAGGATCCACATGGAGATGGGCCACAGCTGCATCCACATCCCCAAGAGCAGCTTCAACGAGGTGGGACGTCCTGTGGGGGAGGGGGCGGGGCCTGTGACCCGCGTCAGAAAAACAAAATGAGAGGATCTTTACGATCAGTTTCTCCTCCATGTTGGTTTGGGACTCCACCCACTGATGATGTCATCAAAGCTGAGTCCCTGATTGGTTGACGCGATGCAAAGTTCAAATGTCTGAACACTGTTGAGAATTTGGAACGCCACAGAACCTCTGATTGGATCTGAAGGTGAACACATGAACATGAGTCACTTCCTGTGAAGGTGGAGCTTCAGCTAGTCACCATGGAGGGATGAAATCCATCAAAGAACTTCTGTTTACGTGACAAACGCCACGTTAAACTCATTCAAGATTACGGTAAAAAGGGCGTTTTATCAGGACGCCACCGTTTCAAACAGAACCGCTGACCAGAATAGTGAGGAAAGTGAACCTCTGCGGTTCTGAGTGAAAGTCAGTCGGAGCGGCGTTCCGCTAAAGGAGCTGGAGGCGGACCGCCGCTCCAGCTGGAAGGAGATCCGGCTGATCTGCATGACAGAAGGTCGCTCTAATGAAAGACAAGAATGAAAATGGACTCACCTTTATGTGATGTTTGACGACTCGCTCCGGATCTCTCTCTGAGCTCTCTTGCTTCCAGCACATCCCGCTCCCGAGTCGTCACGTGTTGACGTTTGGGATCCCTCCGCCTCACTTTTTGACATTTAGGGCGTCCCCAACTCATTCCCATTAAATCACGGGTCAACAAACCGGGAGCGGGACCCTAACCCGGTTCCGGTTGATGGGTTCCTTGATTTCAGGAACAACCAGCATGTCAAAAATCCATATGTGATGATTTGGGAATGAGGTTGGGATGTTGGTGAACATGTCCCGGTGCGTTTGATTCCTCATCGGGGAACGTTCAGGTCCTTCAGTCACCGAGCATCAATGTGTGTTCTACAAGAATAGGGCTGCCACAAACGGTTATTTTAATAGTCGACTAATCACCGATTATTTTTTCCCATTAATCGGGTCATGTATCAACTGGATGTAAAGCACATCATTAGCTTTAAGCTAACTGAAACTACTACTGCTAATGCATAGCACTACCTGCAATAATGCTAGTGTGAATGCAGTAAGCTGAATTTGGCTGCTGAAGATGCTGAAATTGATGAAGCTGATAGCCAGCTAAAATATTAGCTAAATGCCACATTAACCTAAAAAACTGAAAAATTCCTAAATTGCCCAAAAATAGCTAGCATGTAGGTGAAACTTTAGCTAAACTCCAAATTAGCCTATAATACCTTAATAAATCTAAAATGTATCTTAAAGGCTAGTAAATGCCACATAACTTTCATTTTTACTTCACTCTGACTCCATTAAATATAAAGTAACGATTAGTCGACTATTAAATTAGTTGTTGACTATTTTAATAGTCGATTAGTCGTCGATTAGTCGACTATTAAATTAGTCGACTAATCGACTATTTTAATAGTCGATTAGTCGACTAATCGATGACTAATCGTTCGATTAGTCGACTAATCGTGGCAGCCCTATACAAGAACAACAATACATGATTCCTGAACTCCTCATTGCTTCTGTGATTGGTCAGTTTAAACACAATATGAACGGTTCAAGCAGCAAATTGATTCAATCGATGTTTAAGAGGAAGATCCAAAGTGAGGATGAAGACGAGCAGGCCGGACCTGAAGGAGAGGATGAAGAAGAGGTTCTCCTTCAATCTGGACAGAAGAATGATCTCTGAACGCTCGTCCGTCAGATGCTGGACGGTCTGACGTTCTCGTCTCTCCAGGTCCTGAAGGTGTTGAACTCGTCCAACGAGCACGTCATCAGCATCGGCGCCACCTTCAGCGCCGAGGCCGACTCCCACCTGGTGTGCTTCCAGAACGAGGAGGGCGGCTACCAGACGCAGGCCAGCAGCGTGCCGGGGAAGACGCGCGCGGGTGAGTCGGCCGCCGGCGTGGAGGGCGGGGCCGGCGGCGAGGGGAAACGTTGACGCTGTTGGTCGTTCCAGTGACCGGAGCCAGTTTCGTGGTGTTCAACGGAGCGCTGAAAGCCTCGTCCGGATTCATCGCCAAGTCCAGCATCGTGGAAGGTAAGACGGCGTCCGGCTCCCGATCAGAACCGGACAGAACTCTGAGGCTGGACCTGCTGTGCTGCAGACGGGTTGATGGTTCAGATCCCGCCGGAGACCATGGAGTCTCTGCGCTCCGCCCTCAGGGAGCAGACGGACTTCCACATCCCCTGCGGCAAGAATGACGGCGGCGAAGTCCGGGAGAACGTCAGCATCCGCTGGGAGGACCGGACCGCCGCGCCCAACAGCGGGTAACGTGTAGAGCGTCCAGCACACCCAGGTTTAGCCTTTCGGGTGTCAGGACTCGAACCAGCGACGCTTCCTTCTAAAGATGACTCAGCAGAAACCACAGGACGTTCTGGTCTGAGCTGAAACTCTGTGCAGGAGGAGCAGCGGCGTGGACGGGAGGGCCCTCGACGCCGCCCACAGCGTGCGCTTGCAGCAGGACGCCGAGTTTGAGCTGGACGGCCGCAGCATCCGATGCACAGAGGTGGCGTTCTCGCGCGGCGGCGTCCGTCGAACGTCCGCTGGCGCCGCCCGGCCTGACCCGCTCTGAACTCCCCGCAGGTCTTTTACCAGCCCAAGGACCCGGACTGCAGCCTCGCCGCCGTGCTGGCCTCCTGCGGCGCCTTCCAGAAGGAGATCGCCATGGCAACCTGCAGCACGCTGACCCCTCACCTCGCCGTCCTGTCCTCCAGCGGCATCAACTCCTTCTCGCTGCGCGTCTCCACGCAGGCCGACATGGTAAAGGTCACGCTTTGTTTAGACTGAACGGCTGATTCAGGAGCTCTGATCTGATCAGATCAGATCAGATCAGATCAGATCAGATCAGATCAGATCAGATCTTTGGTCTTCTAAACCACGGGTGTCAAACTTCAGTCCTTGAGGGCCGGCGTCCTACATGTTCTCCAACCAACTCGCCATTGATGCTCCGAGAACGCACCTGATCCAGGTGGAGGAGGCGGGCCCTCCAGGCCTGGATTTGGACTCTCCTGTTTTAAACGATAAGGTGGTCAAATGAACAAAAACCCTCAGACGTCTCCTTCTTATCACTATGGCAACCATGCAGAGTTACAGGGGTCGGCTCTGTTGACTGTAAACGAGAACTGGACTGAGTGGCCCCTCCCCCGTGGCCTTAAAAACAGGAAGTGGCTCCAAGAAAAAAAATCCCATCGAGTTCATGTAGAAACAAAAGCTCCTCCTCCGTCATCCTATTGGTCAGAATGAACAAGTAATTTTGTAACAAGTTATTAAACTGACCAATCAGATGCCTCAATGAAAGCAGGTGAAGCCTGCTGGCCCCCACGTCACTTTCAAGCGGTAGGGGTGTGGCCTTCCAACAAGCTCTCTCCTGATTGGTGAAAGAGGAACGATGAGTCCGACCAATCGCTGCTCACAGATGACGTCCGGCTCCAACGTGAAAAAACATTTGTTGGAGCCGGAATGAACCATTGTCTCTGGATGAAGTGACAATGGGTCGGTCCAGATTCTGTTGGTCAAACGTCGACGTTTCTCCTCTGTTTCATCAGAAGCAGCTTTCATGCAGGTTTCCAAAAGAGCCCCCCCCCCCGTTCACGTTCACGTTTCTGTTCCACATTCCCAAAGATCCGGTTTAAATTATACTGTCCACTTGGACCGGACTGGTCCGCTTGGGATAAACTTTTCAACCAAACGGGTCAAATTGGCTGCTGGATGCTTTTCCAAAAATGTGTTCATAACTCAACACTCCAGACGCATGTGGGAGGAGCTACTGCCAAAAGGACTGCCTGGAAACATTGACTGTATATCTCATTTACAGTTCATGGAAGACACGGATGATGTTGAGATCCGGTTGATCTATAAGAGAGTTTTATGGAATCCTGTCTTCATATCTGGGTTCATCAGATCGTTCAGCTTCACCGTGGCGCCTTCAGCGGTACTTCTGTCTCTCTGTGATGCAGCTGGATAAATGAGGAGGAAAAATAACATGAGAGGAACTCGTTATTTCTGTTTTCATGTAAAGAAGAAAAACTCCTGAAGTTCAGGAGGAAAACTATCAGATTTTCCTCCATGTTGGTTTTTGACTCCCTGATTACATCATGAACAAGCCAAACCTGAGTCTCTGATTGGTTGATGCAACAAGCTTTTAAGTTGATGTGTTCCTGATGCTAACTGTGACGCTGCAGCAGATCGGTTTCAGAGTGTGGTGGAAAAAACTGGTTTCTCTGAACCGTTTGCAGCCGGTAGAACCGTAACGGCTGACAGTTCATCCTCAGGAGAACTCTGGTTCTGTCTGGTCCAAACCGGAGTTCAGGTGAACTTTCACACTCTGGTCTGGACCTGAAGGTGCAGTGTGAAACGTCTGACCGGCTCAGACTGAGGCCTGACTCTGTCTGTGGTTGGTTCTCAGGTGGAGTACCAGGCGGGTTCTGGAGGCAGGCTCCTCCCCCAGCGCTACATGAACGAGATGGACAGCGCTCTGATCCCCGTCATCCACGGAGGCGGAGCCAGCGTTCCGCAGACTGCCATGGACATGGAGTTCGTCTTCTTTGTGACTCACGCCGTCTGAGTCGGCGGCAGCATTAAGACAGAGAAGGTGGGAGCAGACGGGTGGAACGGCGGCGGCGGCGGCGGCGGCTGCCGGAGGCTCCGGTCTGCATCTGTGAAGTCATGAACGTGTTTCTGTGGAGCCGACCAAAGCAAAGACACTAACAGAGACTCTCAAGCTCCGCCTTCACGGAGCTGCTGCTGAATGTTTCCCACAAACACTCCAGAGAGGAGGAGGAGCCTCTTCACGGAGGAGGAGGAGCCTCTTCACAGAGGAGGAGCCTCTCCACGGAGGAGGAGGAGCCTCTCCACGGAGGAGGAGGAGCCTCTCCACGGAGGAGGAGGAGCCTCTCCACGGAGGAGGAGGAGCCTCTCTCGAGAGGGGAGGAGGAGCCTCTCCACGGAGGAGGAGGAGGAGCCTCTTTACGGATGAGGAGGAGGAGCCTCTCCACGGAGGAGGAGGAGCCTCTCCACGGAGGAGGAGGAGCCCCCCCACCACATGGATGTATTAACGAGGTTTCATTTTGGTTCCTGAACAGGACAGAAACTGCTGCTTCCTGAAGACAAAGTGCTTCCGGTCCAGTCCGGTCCGGTCTGGTCCGGTCCGGTCCAGTTTGAATCTGTCTGCTCAGGTTTTCTGCAGACGTCTGAATCCTAAATCTTCTTGTGACCCTTTTCCCTAAAACCGTCTGCCGTTCCGTTTGGGTTCCACGAATCCTCCGAGCCGAGAATTGCAGCTTCAGTCCAGAAACCGGCGCCGGCGAGGAGAGGCGGGTCGTTTTAAACCACAAACCCTATTTTATTAAAATCATTTAACGTGTTATTAAGATTTTATTGGAAAAGTTTTATTGTTTGTGGGAAAAATCAGTTTGACAGAAATCTAAAAAAATCTGCAAAAATCAAATATTTATTCAGAAATAAACACTTTGGTTCTTAATTCTTTTATTTACTCAGATGGCCACGCCCACCTCATTTAAATATTTGAACATTTTAAGATTAAAAAACAAATGTATTTAAAAAGTTCAAAGCAGAAATTTATTACAGTCTTTCAGAGAAGAAAGTTCAGAACTCGAGCGCCTCCTCCTCCTCCTCTTCCTCCTCCTCCTCTTCCTCTTTCCTCCTCCTCTTCCTCCTCCTCCTCCTCCTCCTCTCCTCTTCCTCCTCCTCTTCCTCCTCCTCCTCCTCCTTTTCTGTCAGCTCCTAAAACATGAAGACGGACACAGACCTTCGCTGTGATGCTTCAAACACTAAAATAATCCATAAATCTCTTTCTTCTTCATCTGCAACCAAAAATCCAACTTTGATAGAAATGAAATGTTTACACGTCACAAATCCGTTCAGACTTTTAGTTTTTACCTCCGAGTCTTTGAATCTGAAATCAAATCTTTCTATTTTCTGGAGAACTCCTCATTCATGAAGTTTTCTCTAAAAATGTGAAAACTGGGCTGAGCTGGTTTGTGGGCGGAGCCTGAACAGGCCACTACAGCCAACCAATCCAAGCTTTCGAAGGCGGGGCTAAAGCTCTGGCGTGTCCCTTTTGAGCGGCTGAACTCTGGTTTGAGTCCGGACGGGACGAGGGTCCCGCTGGGGGGGTCCGGTCCCGGGGGGGGGGGGGGGCAGTGATTGTGTCAAAGTCTGTCTGTTTTTATGGAATTAATACGTATATTAAAGAGTTATTTTTGAAACTATAAAAGCGGATAAAAGCAGATATTTTTGATAGGGGTCACTGAGGTCGTTTTAAAGGTCGGAGATCCCAAATCCTTCAGTTTCCGGTCGGATCCGACTGTTTGTGTCCACAAGAATCGCCTCAGTTTAGTCAAATAAAACAGTTTTTATCCGATGAAACCTTTCCTGCTGATTCTACTTCCTTTTTCTTAAAAATCAGCTCGCCGTCTCACGTCTCGGAGCCAGGGGTCCGACGGAACCACACGAGCTCTGAGGTTCTGGTTAAAACGACCAGCAGAACTGAACGGTTTCAGCTTTTTCACTGGTTTCAGTTCAGGCTGTTGATCTTTGAAGGAACTTTATGACGGTTCTAACAGGTGAAGCTCAGCCGGACCTCCCGTCTGTTCTGAGAGTTCAGTGAAAAACAGCCGAGGGAAAAAGCCGAAAAAGTTTTCAGACGAGAGCCGTCGCCTTCAGACTGAGGTCACATGACCGCGTCAGTTTTTCTGAAGTTCCCATCATGCAGCGCGTCCACCAGAAGCTGCTGGTGGTTCTGACGCCTGAGAAGCTCCGTCTGGTTTCAGATCTTCACGTTTCCACCTCAGCGCGGCCGAATGAGAAATCCTTTAAAGCTCTGTGATTGTTTCCAAAGTGTTATTTCTATTTATTTTTAACACCAGCTTTACTTTGAAGGCCTGACAGGTCTGAATGTGTATTTAAGAGAATAAAAGCTTTGATGAAACTTCCTGTGCCGCCTCTTCATTAAAAAGCATTTATACTTCTAATGAAATGTTCTGAACCGTCTCTCCGTCCGTCTTCAGGCTTTGCTTTTTTGGCTTTCAGCGAGGTGAAAGTCCACCTTCCTCTGTGAGAGGCGGGCGGGCGGGGGGCGTGGCCTTCCGGCTCACTTACCTCCCGGCGGCCGGCGTGGGCTCCTGTCACTGCTGCCGTCAGACATGAGCGGACGAGTCGGCGACCTGAGCCCGAAGCAGGCCGAGTGCCTGGCACAGGTCAGAAAAACCTTCTCTCCTGAGTTCTGGTTCTGTTTGTGTGAAGAGTTCTGGTTCTGTTTGAAGTGATTCCAACATGAAACCGTAAATGTTTGTTTCCAGATTAGTTTCATTTACCTAAAGTTTCTGTTTACTTGAAACCTGAGAACTTTGTCTGGTTTTAGGATTCTTTGGATCAAAGGTTTAAACACCAAAACAATATAAATGTGAATTTCTTTCTCTGTATTTTTCTGTAAATGTAGAACATTCATGTCAATAAGAAAATAGATTTTTTGTGTTCTCTTTTTTAATTCAAACGTGTCTGTGTGATCCTGAGAGATTAGCGTGTCTGTAGACACCTGTGGGCGTCTCGGCTTCAGGTGGAGCTGGATGGATGTGGTGTAATCCACGGGTGGGTAAACAAAGCGCCGTCACCTCAGGGTGGAAAAACCCAAAACCCTGTAGGGACGTCTGAAACCATCCGGCCCGTTCGGAGATTTCCTCCTCACTCTGCAGGAGATGAGAGTTTTAAAGTCTAGATCATGAACTGGGGTCCTGTCCAGGGATGAATGGGGTTGACTCCAGCAGCTCCCATTAGAAGTGAGCAGAAGCTAGCTGGATGTTAGCATCATTGATTTTTACGTTAAAACTCCACTTTTGTTGAGATTAAATCTTTTTTTTTTTTTTTTAATTAGTAAAATTAGTTTTAAAGTTGAAAACTTTGGAAAATTAATCTTGAATCTAATTTCTTTAGAAATCAATATCCCGCCTCACAAAATCCTCCCAAACTTCCATCTGCAGCTCCACCTTTCTGCAGAACAGAACAGAGACGGTACCATTCAACCTGCTGCACAGTTGGCTGTAGTTCTACTCCTGAACTCTAGGTGGCAGTGTTTCTACTGCATTTGTGAGACAAACACAGAATGATTGTCTCTGATGTTCCAAGAAGATCTCACTTTATAGCAAACAGTATGAAGCTACAATGTCTTTGGGCGGAGTTACTAAAGTTAAAACAAAAAAAAGTTGATTTCATCAGCCTTTTGTGTCAGTTAAACTATATTTATATAAATTTATCTCAATTTACCAGATTATGTCTTATGGTACAAATGAATATTTGTTTTTTTAAATATTACTGCTTATGATACTTGATGCACTATGTTGTGCGAAACTGGCGTAGCATAAAATTAGCGTAGCACAAAAAAAGCATAGCACAAAGCTGGCGTAACACAAAACTAGTGTAGCTCAAAGTTGACATAGCATAGAACTAGCGTAGCCCAAAGTTGAGATCGCATAGAACTAGCGTAGCACAGAACTAGCATAGCACAAAGTTGACATAGCACAGAACTAGCGTAGCACAGAACTAGCATAGTACAAAGCTGGCGTAGCATAAAACTAGCATGGCACAAAGTTGACATAGCATAAAACTAGCGTAGCACAGAACTAGCATAGCACAAAATTGACATAGCATAGAACTAGCGTAGCACAGAACTAGCATAGCACAAAGCTGGCGTAGCATAAAACTAGCGTAGCCCAAAGTTGACATAGCATAGAACTAGCGTAGCACAGAACTAGCATAGCACAAAGTTGACATAGCATACAACTAGCGTAGCACAGAACTAGCATAGCACAAAGTTGACATAGCATACAACTAGCGTAGCACAGAACTAGCATGGCACAAAGTTGACATAGCACAGAACTAGCATAGTACAAAGCTGGAGTAGCACAAAACTAGCGTAGCCCAAAGTTGACATAGCATAGAACTAGCGTAGCACAGTACTAGCATAGCACAAAGTTGACATAGCATACAACTAGCGTAGCACAGAACTAGCATAGCACAAAGTTGACATAGCATACAACTAGCGTAGCACAGAACTAGCATAGCACAAAGTTGACATAGCACAGAACTAGCATAGCACAAAGCTGGCGTAGCATAAAACTAGTGTAGCACAAAAATAGCGCAGCATAAAGTTGTTGTTGCACTAAACTAGTGTAGCATAAAACTAGCGTAGCATAATGTAGGCATAGCTCAAAGTTAGGTTAGCACCAAACTAGCATAGCACAGAACTAGTCTAGCATCACTGCTGCTTTTTCCAGATTATTCAGTTTTTTTTTAGTTATGTAAAGAAGACTGTCACAAAGTTTGTAACTACGAAACTTTATTTTTGTCTTTGAATTGATTAGCATCAAAAATATCGAAGACTCCATCGAAACGTTAAAGCACTGAAATCCCAAATGTCCGTCTTCAGTTTCAGGAGAAGATCCAGGACATCCTGCCCAGCCTCCCGGCCCAGCATGACCACTACCTCCTCCGCTGGCTCCGAGGTGACTCCTGCCGCCTCCTGCCGCCTCCTGCCTCCTCCTGCCGCCTCCTGCATCACATTATAATGTTTGAATCTAAAGTTCTGTGTGACGGAGAACCACAACTCTTCAACAGCTGGAATCTCTTTCAGTTCAGGAAGATGGTGGTGGGGTTAGCATCTGTTAGCTAAAATGCTAAAAAAATAAATACAGTCTTTAACAGGATCGTGATTTAGAAACACAGATAATTAGAATGTTGCAGCGCTTAAGATAGAATTAATGTTGGCAATAATGGGTTTTAATTCAAATACTTAGAAGATAAAAAGATTTTTTTTAATTTAAAATACATATATAAATCCCCAGAATAAGACGCCTAAATATGATAAATATGAGATTATTTCAAGATGAAATTTTGATTTAAAGTTCAGGAAATGTTTTTCATAGAGATAAACTGAGTGGGTTCTATTGGTGGATTTTTTTTCTTTTTTAGTAGAAAAACATGTTTTGAGGATTTTTTTCTCTCCAGTTTGATTCTCATTACATCGTTTAATCTGAAATTCTGTAAAAGTAAACGGACATAAATTTATCTGATCTGTTTGTGGAAAACTATGAAAACTGATCAGTGTTAATATTTCAGAATAAAGTTCCTCCTGGAGCCTCAGAGCTTCGTTAGCATGAAGCTTCAGAGCAATTAGTCTCATTTTGTCTTTCAGTTATTAATTAAAAACGAGTCTTATTGTTCAGTCTGAAGTAACTTCCCAAAAGTTACTTTTCTTTTTATCTCCAAATTCAAATTTGAACTTTAAATTTTTGCTTTTTCTTAGAAATCTGAATTTGTTGTTGGAATGTATTTTCTCAAAGATCTTTTATTTTACATTTTTTCAGATATCTTTTAGAATTTTTACTTTCTTTTAATATTTTTTCTTTATTAAATTTAATCTTGAAACTGAAGACGGATATTTTTCTACCCAACAGCAGAACAGAGCTGCCACAGACGATTATTTTAATAATCGACTGATCGGGTCTTTCACAAACCGGATGTGAAATCCACGTCTTAAGCATCTTTAGCTTTAAGATAACTAAAGATGTGATATCTTTCTCACTCTGATTCCTCGTCTGACGTTTCTTCTCTTGAACTCTCTGAACTAATATAGAGTCGACTGTTAAAGCCCAGATAGACCCTCAGACAGTTGTCCAGGGTCTGGGCTGACCTTTGACCTTCAGCTCCGCCTCATTCTTTTTTAATCCAGTTTTAGACCAGGAAATCCGTCTGAGACGGTTTTCTGTCTTTTACTGTTTGAGTCGTTTTATCCAAACATCTTTAAATCTAATATTCTTTTATATTTTCTATATTTATGTGGAAAGTTTCCATTTAAGTATTTATGTACTTTATTTATTAAAACCAGATGTTTTTTTTTATTCTAAACACAGTTTAAAGTTGATTTTCAGGATATATCTAGAGTTACTGTTTTGTTTTATGAAAACTATGATCTTCAAACTTTCACCAAACTGACATTAAGCGATCAAATATTTGAGGATTTAAGGATTTTCATTCAACTGTGGCTCCATTTTCAAACCGTTTGTTCTTAATTTGCTGTTAATTAACTTTTAAAGAACGTTTTTTCAGAAGTTGAAGCTAGTTTCAGACCGTACCAACGTGTTGAGGTGCTTTCACACTGAATGCGATTCACCAGCTCCAGTGTTGAGAAGCACAGAAACACAGTGGAAGTGGCTGTCATACAGATCTTAGAATAATAATCGTATAATCCCAAACATGGAGACATGATTACAGATGCTTTTGCAGAACTCTTCATTATAAATAAACCGTATTCCTCGACATTCGTTCTAAGGGAGGAAGATGGAGCTGATAGCTCCTCCCACATGCGGCCACGGCGTCAGGAATGCATTTTTTGACAGGCGGCGAGCAGCGAATTCAGCTTTAGCGTCAGACGTCGGCTTCTTTTCCTGCTCTGACTCACCTGAGCTTATCCAACCGGAGGCCGTCCTGTAATTCCAGGTGTGGCTCGACACCTGTGCAGGTTAACAGTCAGAAAAGAATCTTTCAGGGATGAACAGCCGCAGGACGACATGTTCGCTCGTGTTCGGACGGACAGACTGACTTCATGTCATCATATTAAGCAGTTTGTGTTTTTGTTTGTTCTAAAATTACTTTAAAACATTTTAGGGGGGGGGGGGGGGGTCAGTGTTGGTACAGAAAAGATCAAAGGTATTAGAGATAATTAAGAATGACAAAATAACGAGTTCATCGTTGGTTTAGATTTACAACGATCAGAAATACTTTAGATTTCATTATTGCAAAACTGTTTCTGCTACAGCTGGAATGTCAACGAAAATAATACAAATACAAAAAAAAAGTCTGAGAATAAATGATTCTAAGAATGTCTTATCTCTATTATCTCTTATTTGACTTAAGAACTTAAAGCAGTCCAGCGGCACGTAACACAAGACAAGTTGGAACCTTTCTTTGCAAATGGAAAAGAACAGACGAAGGTCCGAGGAGCATGCAGATGCAGTATTTCAAAGATCATACAGTGGACATGAACCAAAGATGAACATGTCCGACCCTCCATGAGTTCTAGGTATTAAAACTCGATAGACCACTGGAGGTTCAGATACTTAAAACTCTATAAGTGACATATTGTTAATCTTAGCAAAGTCGATGATATTTTTTATTTTTAAAACAAGGAAGCTTGACTGTTCATCCTCTTCTTCTACGCTGCTTCATGTTGTGGTTTCATTCTCTGAACGACTTCTAGGAGTTTTCTGGAGAGTTCTTCTTATCAGTTTGATGGTAAAGTTCACTTTCGTCTGAACTCGGCTTCATACAAACAGGAAGTTCAATGACCTCTTATGTAACACCTCAGATAATGTCAGGGTAATGTTCACACTGTTGACTGTATATAAAGAACTGGACTGAGTGACTCCACCCCCTGGTGTTCCAAACAGGAAGTGACTTCTATAGAGAAATAATCAGTCAGAATAAACATTCTGGATCTGACATGTTTCTGACATGTTTCTCCTGTTATTCATCATAAACGGACCAATCAGATCCTCAGTAACAGTCTGACAGTTTCAAGTGGTGGGGGTGTGGCCTTCCAGCAAGCTCGCTCATGATTGGGTGAGAGATGTCACCATAGAAACGATGACTCAGACCGACTCGGACCAATCAGTGCTTACTGCTGAGGTCTGGTTCCAACATGGCGGCGTTGATTGAATTGACTTGATTCATAAACGGTTTTCTGGTCGTTCAGTCGATTCTCGGACAGTCGAAGACTTTTACTTTACAGATTTATTTATTCGTTGGGTTATTCTGTAAAATTATGAACTCTTGACTTCAGGTGAAAAGTCGTTTGAAAGCTAGCGTCCTGTTAGCATGTGGATGCTAGCAGCTAGCCGCTCCGTGGATGAATTCAATCGAAGCAAACAGGAGGTTTTATATTCTCCTCATGACTTTATTCTTAACTCCGGTTTTCTCTCTGATGTGATGACCAGTGAGAAGATGCGTTAGCATCACGCCGTCCCGCAAACCGTCGACGGCAGGGGTCTCCAGCAGGGGTCTCCAGCAGGGGTCTCCAGCAGGGGTCTCCAGCTGGCGGCCCGCGGGCCATTAGTGGCCCCCAAGTCGATATTCTACGGCATGTCCGCGCTTCTTTGATGATAGATTTATATTTGCTTTGTCATGTTTCAGCTTTAAGCTGTTGACGTTGGATCTGAAAAGTCCGTAGCAACAGTTGCTAGGGTCGTTAGCTCCCGTCGTTTCGTGACGGTGCACGCAGAAACATATTTTTGGCACAAACGGGACCCCATAGAGCCCAGACTCCGCCTTCAGGTAACCTGAGGTTTGGACCCCTGATGAACGGTCTGTCAACACCACGGTTCTCTGTCCTTCCATGTTTTGATGACGACATTCATCACTGGAGTTTATGTTGTCGCCGTCGACGACCAACAGAACTTTCATGTTCAGAACTTTCATGTTCAGAACTTTCATGTTCAGAACTTTCATGTTCAGAACTTTCTCTCTCAGAACTTTCATGTTCAGAACTTTCATGTTCAGAACTTTCATGTTCAGAACTTTCACGTTCAGAACTTTCATGTTCAGAACTTTCTCTCTCAGAACTTTCATGTTCAGAACTTTCATGTTCAGAACTTTCATGTTCAGAACTTTCATGTTCAGAACCTTCTCTCTCAGAACTTTGCTTCTTCGTTACAAACGACAAACTTTCGGTCGTTAGCATGTAGCCACTAGCAAATTTTAACTCTTAATTCATTAAAAAACATTTACATTTTTGAGATTTTTATGGATGAGGTGCAGCAGTGTAGCGGTCAGCCTCTGGTCTGAAAGTCACAGGTTTGATTCCCGATCAGGAGCCCCAAACTGCTCCTAATCGTCCCCGGCGTGCCTCCATGACTTAAACTAGTAAACGATTATTATTCACTTATTTATGACTCTTGGTTCGGACCGTTTCTGTTATTTAACATTTTTGGTTGTATTTCCATGTTTACATTCTACAGATTGTTTACTTGTTTGTTGTTGTTGTTGACATCATTATGAACATTTTTCTTTTTTTTTTTTTAGCCAGAAACTTCAACATTCAGAAATCCGAGGCCATGATCAGAAAGGTGAGCTTCACAGGTTCGAGTTCCAGCTGCTGCCCCCCCCCAATAGAAAAAGCAGCATTGATTTCCCTCATGTGCGCAGCTCCAGTCCTGCTGTACTCTCACTCACAGCCGATAACGTTACGTAACATCGGACGTCACGGATGTTCAAACAAACGTCTCGTCTGGACGGTCAAGGTCGCTCCGCTGATGGTTAACTAAAGAAACGCATCACGCAGAAGCTGAAACGTTTCAGTGGAAACTTCTGGAGAAATTTACATGAAATTAGAAGATCCATGGAGGATGAACAGAGTTTTATGGAGGAATTTATATCTGAAAAGTTTAATTTAGAAAAAAAATTCAAGAATAAATGTTTGTCTAAATAAAAGCAAAACAATCCTGATCTTGTATTTTTTATTATTTTAGTTTATACTTTAAAGTTTAGAGCTGTAATACAAAAATTAAACCAATTTTTTTTTATTTTTAGCATTAATTTAGTCAAAAGTATAAATTTTAAATGTGTCTTGATCATATTTTACTTTTAAAGAATTTCAGGATGTTTGTTTTAGTTTTTATCTTCTGGAATCAAAGAATGATAAAAAGTCTGGAAGTTAAACTTGATCACATCCGACTTGATAAAAGCTGAAAAGATTCATGATTTCTTATGAATGTAAATGTTCTCAATCTTGATTATTTTAGGAATTAAAAACTTCTTTGAGTTTTTTTTGTAGTTTTGTCACATTTTCCGTCCTGAAAGTTTTTCCTGATGATGGAATCTGGTCCTCCTCTTCCTCCCTGCAGCACGTGGAGTTCAGGAAGCAGATGCGCCTGGACACCATCGTGTCCGAGTGGAAGCCTCCGGAGGTGAGGCTTTTATTGTGAAGGGGCTCCGGGGGAGCAGCTCTGAACCCCTCTCCGCTTCAGGTCATTCAGAAATACGTGTCCGGAGGGATGTCCGGCTACGACCGCGAGGGCAGTCCGGTCTGGTTCGACGTGATCGGTCCCCTGGACCCCAAAGGTCTGCTGATGTCGGCCAGCAAGCAGGACTACCAGAAGACCAAGATCCAGCACGCAGAGATGCTGCAGCAGGAGTGTCGCCGGCAGTCTCAGAAGGTCTCCCGCTCCTCTCCTCCTCCTGCTCCTCCGTGAGTTTCCCTTGGACTCCTCTCTCACCTCCCTGGTTGCTCCTTTCTCCCGTCAGCTGGGGAAGAACGTGGAGGCCATCACTCTGATCTACGACTGCGAAGGCCTCGGCCTGAAGCACATCTGGAAACCCGCCATTGAGACGTACGGAGAGGTTTGTGTCGCGCCCTGCGCCGGCGGGACGCGCCCCGCCCCGGCCGCTGACGCTGTCCTGTCCCGCAGATCCTCACCATGTTTGAGGAGAACTACCCTGAAGGTCTGAAGAAGGTCTTCATCATCAAAGGTGAGGCCGCAGAACCGCCGCCCCCCGTCCCAGTCCGGCTCGGTTCTGCTGACCTCCTCCTCGTGTCCCTGCAGCTCCTAAACTCTTCCCGGTGGCCTACAACCTCATCAAGCACTTCATGTGTGAAGAAACTCGCCGGAAGATCGTCATTCTGGGAGGTAAGGTGTCGGCGCCGCCACGGATGCATTAGATGCATGTTAGCGTGTTCTAAATGACACGGACCAGAGGAGCAGTCTGACTCTGGAGTCCAAGGAAAATGAAAACAGGATCTTGTTGCTTTTTCTCATGATGGAGGATGAAAGCAGAAAGAATTTAAAACTCAGTTTGTGAGTTATTCTGGATGAGGAGTGGAGGAAAACTGGATGAACAAACTCAGATTAATGACACATCGACTGTCTAAAAAACTCTCTGCTCCAATCTCCTGACAGACTAATACATCCATGAACGTCTTCATTTTTCTGGTCTGAGCTGAAATCTGGGTGTTTTTTGCTAAGCTAATGTTAGCTTCGACTTGAGAGGCGTTTGTCACTTAACAACAACGCAGCCTCTAAAGTGATCTATGCTAATTCTGTCTTTTATGCTAATTCTGTCTTTCATGCTAATTCTGTCTTTTATGCTAATTCTGTCTTTCATGCTAACTCTGTCTTTTATGCTAACTCTGTCTTTTATGCTAACTCTGTCTTTCTTGCTAATTCTGTCTTTAATGCTAACTGTCTTTTATGCTAACTCTGTCTTTTATGCTAATTCTGTTTTTCTTGCTAATTCTGTCTTTAATGCTAACTGTCTTTAATGCTAACTCTGTTTTTATGCTAACTCTTCTTTTTATGCTAACTCTGTCTTTTATGCTAACTCTGTTTTTCTTGCTAATTCTGTCTTTAATGCTAACTGTCTTTATGCTAACTCTGTTTTTCTTGCTAATTCTGTCTTTAATGCTAACTGTCTTTTATGCTAACTCTGTCTTTTATGCTAACTCTGTCTTTTATGCTAACTCTGTCTTTTATGCTAACTCTGTTTTTCTTGCTAATTCTGTCTTTAATGCTAACTGTCTTTTATGCTAACTCTGTCTTTTATGCTAATTCTGTTTTTCTTGCTAATTCTGTCTTTAATGCTAACTGTCTTTTATGCTAACTCTGTCTTTTATGCTAATTCTGTTTTTCTTGCTAATTCTGTCTTTAATGCTAACTGTCTTTTATGCTAAGTCTGTCTTTTATGCTAACTCTGTCTTTTATGCTAACTCTGTTTTTCTTGCTAATTCTGTCTTTAATGCTAACTGTCTTTTATGCTAACCCTGTCTTTTATGCTAATTCTGTCTTTCATGCTAACTCTTAGTTCTACATATCAATGATGTACTTCAGGTTTTGTCTCTCTATGCCGATGATGCTGTCATTTCCTGTCTGGCTGTTGACTCCGTTAACGACAAACTTAACACAGATCTGTTCATGACCGGCTGCTAGCTAACAACTTAGCATAAGAACACAGAATTCCTGCACTTCTATTCATCGTTGATCTTCTTCTAACCACATCACTGTCTGTACAACAGAACAGAATCCAGTTGGAGTGGGACTTTACTGTCGTCATGTGGTACCATGAAAGACCCGATTCGGTTCTGCTGTGAAAGCATGACTGTGAAGCGGCTCAGAACTCTGAGTTCATCTATGACTTCAGAAAACTGGAGTGGTTTCTCACCTGGAGCTGGTTTTGCTCTCAGGTGATTGGCAGGAGGACCTGCGTAAACACATCGCCCCCGACCAGCTTCCCGTGGTGTACGGAGGAACCCGGACCGACCCCGACGGAGACCCCCGCTGCAGAACCATGGTGAGAACCGAGACGATCGGACCCGCTCGGAGCAGGAGACCCGCTCAGACTGCCGTCTGTTGACAGATCAACTACGGAGGAACCGTCCCCAAGTCCTACTACGTCCAGGACTCTCTGAAGGTCCAGTACGACTGCAGCGTGACCATCAGCCGCGGCTCCAGCCTGCAGCTGGACTTCCACGTCCCCGCCGCCAGCAGCCTGCTGAGGTCCGACTGCGGTTCTGAGTCCTGCTCAGACTGTTGAAAACCAGAACCTTCTGTCTGTCCTCCTCGCTCTTCTAAAAATCTCCGCTGAACTCCTGACCGCCACCGTCTCATTTCCGTCTTCCGAGCAGATTTTCTTCCTGGTTTTGCTCAGACTCGGTTCCCTCGCAGGTGGCAGTTTGCCAGTGAGGGAGCGGACATCGGGTTCGGCGTCTACAGGCGCACCAAAGAGGGCGAGCGTCAGAAGCTGTCTGAGATGCAGCAGGTTCTGCTCAGCCAGCGCTACAACGCCCACATGGTCCCTGAAAGCAGCTGCCTCATCTGCTCGGAGCCCGGAGTGTGTGAGTCCCTGAACGCATCGCCGTCCTGCTGGAGCGTCTGAACACTTGAACTCAGCGCAGTCTGAATGATTAATATTCAGAAACAGTTTTATTCGTATATTCTTTAGTATAAAGCTTTTAATAAAAAGCTGATGTTTTCAGCTGATTTTTCTTGATAATTTAGAATTTAGCTTCTATTTTAGCAACATGCTAACATTTTTGACTAAGTTATTTTTCTGAGGAATTTTAGGCTATTTTGGAGTTCAGCTAGTAATTAAGCAATAAGCTAGCTTTTTTGGCAGATTTGGTCTCTAATTTGTTTTTTATGCTAATTTGGAGTTTAGCTAATATTTTAGCAACATTTTTAGCTTATTTTTTATCTACTGGGTGTTTTAAGGTAATTTTGAGTTTAGCTTTTATTTCACCAACATTCTAAAATATTTGGCTGATTTCATTTACAGAGAAATGTTATGCTAATTTGAAATTCAGTAATTAAGAAACAAGCTAGCTTTTTTGCTACTAAAGTTAAAAACGTTTAAAAAAAATTCCCTTTTTGAGAGATGCTAGTTTCTTTCTAAATATTTTTTTGCTTTTGTTCGTGCCAAAAAAGACATTATTCATATTTATTTAAAAAAACAACACAAAAAGAAGGTTATGAATGCAAATCCAAATTTCTTAAAGTCTAACGTGAGTCAATGCGGCTCCTGCTAGGTTTTAAATAGTAGAAAACGAGCCCAAATGGCTCTTAAAGGTCGCTGACCTCTGGTCTCGGTCCTCTACTAGGAGAAAAAAGCTACAAGAATCTATTAAAAACACATCCAGACGGTTTTCATTGGAGTGGATCTTTATTAAGTAGAATCTTTTCCAAAAAAATATTCTAAATCCTGTGGAAGCAAAAGTCTTTCTAAAAACTGTTTACATTTTTGAAGAAATCATTATTTTCTCTTCATATCTCACTGATCATCAGTTACGATTCTTTACGCTAACTCTCTTTTTTTATGCTAACTCTGTTCTTTATGCTAACTCTGTTCTTTATGCTAACTCTATCTTCTGTTTTTGTTCTTCCCGCTAACTTTGTTTAAGCTAAATCTCTCCGTCACGCTAACTCTGTCCTTTACTCTAACTTGATTCTTCATGCTAACTTTGCTTATGCTAAATCTGTTCTTCATGCTAACTTTGCTTATGCTAAATCTGTTCTTCATGCTAACTCTGACTTACATGCTAACGCTGTCCTTCCTTCACGTTGACTGTGTTCTTCATGCTAACTCTTTCCTTCTTCCTAACTATTTTTTTATGCTAACTCTGTTTTTCCCGCTAACTCTGTCCTTTCTTCACACAAACCGTCTTTCCTTCAGTCTAAATTTTTCTTCATGCTAACTGTGCTACATGCTAACTTTGTTCATGCTAAATCTGTCCTTCATGCTAACTGTGTCCATGACTTTAACTCTTTTTTTTATGCTAACTCTGTCCTTTACACTAACTCTATACTTAATGCTAACTCTGACTTTTGTTTTTCCCGCTAACTTTGTTTAAGCTAAATCTATCCGTCACGCTAACTCTGTCCTTTACTCTAACTTAATTCTTCATGCTAACTTTGCTTATGCTAAATCCGTCCTTCATGCTAACTCTGTCCTTCACGCCAACTCTGTCCTACATGCTAGCTCTGTTCTTCATGCTAACTCTGTCTTACACGCTAACGCTGTCCTTCCTTCCCGCTAACTGTGTTCTTCATGCTAGCTCTTTCCTTTACGCTGTCTTTCGTTCATGCTAACTTTTCCTTCACGCTAACATTTTTCTTCATGCTAACTCTGTGCCACATGCTAACTTTTTCTTTCCTTCACGCTAACCCTGTCCTCCCTTTCTTCTCGCAGACGTGTTGTGTTTTGACAACAGCTACAGCGTCCTCCACTCCAAGAAGGTGAGCTACAGCGTGGAGGTGGTTCCTCCCCCAGATGAACAGAGTCCAGCCCCCCAAGGAGACGTTCTGCTGCAGTGACGATGTCCAGAGGCCTACATTATTAATGATTCTGAAATTAGAACAATGACCAGTTTACCTCATCAATGATGTCAACGACAGACGTTTTTATGGACAACAAGAGCACTTCAAGATGTTCACACAGCAAACAAGTATTTAACAAATGACAACAGATACAAATAAGTGATGATTCACTGAGGACTACATAAAATATATATATATATAAAAAGAAGATTATCAAGACAATGTTAAAGAGCCAGAATGTTTATTCTGACCAATAGAATGACTGAGTATTAACTTCATCTGTTGGAGTCTTTGGCTTTTTGGAGCCACTTCCTGTTTTGAACCACCAGGGGGAGGAGTCAGTTAGTCCGCTTCTCACTGAAGGATCGCTAACATTTGTTGATTTTCAGGGTTCAGTCACCGCCTGAACCATCAACCATGAATGACGAATCTTTTTATTTTTGTAAGTTCTGATGAAGATTTTACCAGCAGTATTAACAAACAAATGAACTCTGACTTTTCTGACTGTAATAAACTCTTTTCCTTAACTCCGCCCAAAGAAAATCGTCTCTTCAAAATAAAACTCATCGATTCTCTGCCGATCGTTGCAGAACTTTTTTGTTTCCGTTTGACGGATCCTTCCGGACACTCAAAGCTCCTCCCAAATGTCTGTTTGTGGTAAATATCTCAGGTTGTCGTCTTTTCTTTGTGTTGTTTTTTTCTCGTGTTTGTTCAGTGTTTTTGTGACGTTCCAGAACATCTGGACCCTGACGGAGTGTTTATGGAAAACCGTTCTCTTTCAGAATCTGAAACTGTAAAGAAATGCAACAAAAGTTTCTGTGTTTTTCCATTATTTTGAATATTTGTTTGGTTCTCCTCGTTTTTGTTCATCATAACTGTTTGGTTCTCTTGTCAAAGACGTTCCTGCCGTCCTTGAATGTTTCCTCTCATGAAGTAATTCTGACATTTGGTAAAAATCTTCTGGATCCATTAAGTTTGTTATAATTGCTGTAATAAAGCAAAAACTTTGATTATCGTTTGTTTTTTTGTATTTCATGAAGTATCTTTAAAATTTTCTATGATGACAGATTTTAAAACAAAAAAAGAGAAGAAAATCTATATTTTTCTAAGGATAAATGTTGAGTGAAGATGAAATAATTAACTTTTGTGGAGTTCAACTCCTGCTTAACAGTTTCATGTCACAAATCTGTCAATCAAAAGACTCCGCCCCCTTTCAGGTATACATTTCAAACTAAATGGAGTTCAAGAATTCTTGGAAAGTTTTATTTGACTTCAAAAGTAGAAAATGACTGAATTTTTTAGGATAAAATAGTGAATTTTTATCTTAAACCCTCCTAGTGGCTCCTTGGTGAACTGACCTGGCTCCACCCACTTTTCTGTCTTGCATTTTAGAGGCGGAGCTTGCTCGAAAGATGGAGCTGCTGCTCCTCAGCTAGCTGTCTGGCGCCCCCTGTGGTCAAAGATGGAATGACAGGAAGAAGTCTTGAACATTGTTTGCAGAGGCCTCTAATTAGTCAGTTTATAACTAGAATATTTTGTGATAAAAATAGAATATATTTAAAAGAGAGAGAGGGGGGGGGGTTGATATATCCAGTGTATACAGTCATTGAGCGGGACTCTGTTTCCTCTGCAGACCCTGAGAGCCCGCTGGGGGGCGCTGCAGGACCAGCCCACACATGATTGGCTCCATTACGTCATGCTAAAATAAACCCGCTTTAATGGAAACGATCGTTATCGTCTCCTGACCGCAGTGCGCATGCGCATTCCTGCTCCAGAGGCTTTGTTTACATAACAGCTGGATGAGGGACCGCGTGCGTCCCGCCGCGTGCCGCAGATCCTCGCAGCAGCAGAGAGGTGTGGTTGGTGTGCGCGCGCGTGCCCGCCGCCGCAGAGCCGCGTGCCTTTCTACACCTGCGGCGGTGAGGTGGGCGGTGCTAACGGGAGGGGGTGTGCGCGCGGCCAAGGGCCGAAGGGGGGCGGAGCCGCTCGGACATGAGTAGGTGACGTCAGCTGGCAGGTCGCAGAGAAACAAACATGGCGGCAGAATGGAGCGGGCAGCACGGGTACGCTCTGACCGTCATCGTCTGCCTGTGGAGCGCGGCCGGCGGGCGCGCGGAGACCGCGGCGGCCGCGGGCGGCGCCGGCGGCTGGACGCAGGTGCTCGGAATGCGGTTCGAGCGCAGCGACAAGCCGGCCAGCACCACTGAGGACGGCGTCATCCAGGTGACCGAGCAGAGCTCCGTGCAGCTCCGCTTCTACGGGCTGCAGCTGCACGCGGGCGCCTGGACGCAGATCCGCTTCACGGAGGTGGCGGACAGCGGGGGCGGGGGCGGGGGGGAGGCGGAGGAGGACGAGGAGGAGGCGGCGGCCGCGGCCCGGGGGGGCAGCGGCATGATGGACGCGCAGGACCGCAGCTGCGCGGACTTCACCAAGGACATCGTGGTCGGGAGCTTCATGAACGTGAGCGGCCGCGGCACCACCGGGGTGCTGAGCGTGCACGTCAAGCCGCTGCGCAAGAGCGAGGCGCAGAAGGAGTACGCGCTGTGCACGCCCAGCGGGGACGGCGGCAGGTGGGTGCTGCTGGGGGGCAGCGACGGCCGGGTGCTGGTCCTGGAGGAGAAGAAGTCGCTGCTGCCGCTGTGGCTGCAGGTCATCCTGATCTGCGGCCTGCTGGTTCTGTCCGGCATGTTCAGCGGGCTGAACCTGGGCCTGATGGCGCTGGACCCCATGGAGCTGCGCATCGTGCAGAGCTGCGGCACCGACAAGGAGAAGCGCTACGCGCGCAAGATCGAGCCCATCCGCAGCAAAGGGAACTACCTGCTGTGCTCGCTGCTGCTGGGCAACGTGCTGGTCAACACCACCCTCACCATCCTGCTGGACGACCTGATCGGCTCCGGGCTGGGCGCCGTGGTCGCCTCCACCATCGGCATCGTCATTTTTGGGGAGATCGTCCCGCAGGCGCTGTGCTCCCGCCACGGGCTGGCGGTGGGCGCCAACACCATCATGGTCACCAAGTTCTTCATGCTGCTCACCTTCCCGCTGTCCTTCCCCATCAGCAAGCTGCTGGACGTCCTGCTGGGCCAGGAGATCGGAACCGTGTACAACCGGGAGAAGCTGGTGGAGATGCTGAAGGTGACGGAGCCCTACAACGACCTGGACAAGGAGGAGCTCAACATGATCCAGGGCGCGCTGGAGCTGCGCTCCAAGACCGTGGAGGACGTCATGACGCCGCTGGCCAACTGCTTCATGATCCAGGCGGACGCCGTGCTGGACTTCAACACCATGTCGGAGATCATGGAGAGCGGCTACACCCGGATCCCGGTGTTCGACGAGGAGAGGTCCAACATCGTGGACATCCTCTACGTCAAGGACCTGGCCTTCGTGGACCCGGACGACAGCACCAACCTGAAGACCATCACCAAGTTCTACAACCATCCGGTGCACTTTGTGTTCCACGACACCAAGCTGGACGCCATGCTGGAGGAGTTCAAGAAAGGTCAGTCTGCCAACACACCCACAACACTACCACATCACCACACGAGCATCAAACCACCACACGAGCATCAAACCGACACACCACAATCAAACCACCATAAAACCACCACACCGCCATCAAACCACCGCACTACCATCAAACCACCACAATCAAACCACCACCATACTACCATCATACCACCCTCTCGCTGCTATCAGACTGACATACTGCCATCAAACCACCATCACACTACAATCAAACCACCACACTGTCATCACACCATCAAACCACCACAACTATCAAACCACCGCACTACCATCAAACCACCACACCACCATCAAATCACCATCTCGCTGGCATCAGACTGACACACCCCATCAAACCACCACACTACCATCAAACCACCGCACTACCATCAAACCACCGCACTACCATCAAACCACCATCAAACCACCACACTACAATCAAACCATCACACCCCCATCAAACCATCACACCCCCATCAAACCATCACACTACCATCAAACCACCGCACTACAATCAAACCACGCACTACCATCAAACCATCACACTACCATCAAACCACCGCACTACCATCAAACCATCACACTACCATCAAACCACCGCACTACAATCAAACCACCGCACTACCATCAAACCATCACACTACAATCAAACCACCACACTACAATCAAACCATCACACCCCCATCAAACCATCACACTACCATCAAACCACCGCACTACAATCAAACCATCACACTACCATCAAACCACTACACCACCATCAAATCACCATCTCGCTGCCATCAGACTGACACACCCCCATCAAACCACCACACCCCCATCAAACCATCGCACTACCATCAAACCATCACACTACCATTAAACCACCACACTACCATCAAACCATCACACTACCATCAAACCACTGCGCTACCATCAAACCACCACACTACCATCAAACCACCACACTACCATCAAACCACGACACTACCATCAAACCATCACACTACCATCAAACCACCACACTACCATCAAACCACCACACTACCATCAAACCACCACACTACCATCAAACCACCACACTACCATCAAACCATCACACCACCATCAAACCACCACACACTACCATCAAACCACCATCCCACTATCACATGAATTATTGACGACTGGAGCATCCAGAACATCTGCTGCTGATGAACTCGTTGCAGCTTTATGGACTCGTGAGCCTGAAGAGTGGCCAGAGCTGACATGACTCAGCACTTTTCTGAAAGTTTGTCAGTCAGCGGTTCTGTGACGTCACAAATCAAGCTGCGTTCACTGCACCTCAGAAATCAAAGCGTCAAAGCGTAAAGCATTGAAAGCAGGACGACAGCACCGTGGTCGGCGTGTTCTGGTTCTAGTGGTTCTGTGTGTTTTGGAACCAGATCATTTTATGTAAACATTTTCTTTGAACCATTTTACAAAGATCTCATTTTCTTGATTTGTAAATTCTGAATCAGTGTTATTATTTGTGAGCCTTACACTGAGGTCAGCAGCATGACTCAGCATTCCTCACTTCCTGCTGACTCGTCGTGGTAATCCAGCGCCGCCGGCTTTCAGTGCGGTAAAGAGCAGCAGGACGCCGTCAGCGCTTCATTGGCTGCATCAGTGATGGATGTAATCTGACGGCTGCTGCAGATGACCCCCCACCCCGGTCAGTTTAATAATCTGGATCCACTGCTGACGGATCTGCAGATTACTGCAGGAAACCTCCACACCTGATGATGTCATCACAGCGGCGGCGACTCGTTAAACCGTGGAAGGAGGCGGTTTGTTGTGTAACGGAAGGGAACACTTCCAATATGGATCTGGTTCCTGTCAGGTTCTTCTCTGGTTCTGGTTCCAATCTGGATCTGGTACCTCTCTGGTTCTCGTTTTCTTTGGTTCTGGTTCCTGTCTGGTTCTGGTTTTTCTCTGATCTGATTCTTCTCTGATTCTGGTTCTTCTCTGGTTCTGGTTATTCTCTGGTTCTGGTTCTTCTCTGGTTCTGGTTACTCTCTGGTTCTGGTTCCTGTCTGGTTGTGGTTCTTCTTTGCTTCTGGTTCCTCTCTGGTTCTGGTTCTTCTCTGGTTCTGGTTCTTCTCTGGTTCAGTTTCCTATCTGTCTCTGGTTCTGGTTCCTGTCTGGTTCTGGTTCTTCTCTGGTTCTGGTTCCTCTCTGGTTCTGGTTCTTCTCTGGTTCTGGTTCTTCTCTGGTTCCGTTTCCTATCTGTCTGGTTCTGGTTCCTGTCTGGTTCTGGTTCTTCTCTGGTTCTGGTTCCTGTTTGGTTCTGGTTCTTCTCTGGTTCAGGTTCTTCTCTGGTTTTGGTCCCTGTCTGGTCCTGGTTCTTGTCTGGTTCTGGTTCTTCTCTGGTTCTGGTCCCTGTCTGGTTCTGGTTCTTCTTTGGTTTTGGTCCCTGTCTGATCCTGGTTCTTGTCTGGTTCTGGTTCTTCTCTGGTTCTGTTTCTGGTCCCGTTCTGGTTCTTCTCTGGTTTTGGTCCCGGTCTGGTCCTGGTTCTTGTCTGGTTCTGGTTCTTCTCTGGTTCTGGTCCCGGTCTGGTCCTGGTTCTTGTCTGGTTCTGGTTCTTCTCTGGTTTTGGTCCCTGTCTGGTCCTGGTTCTTCTCTGGTTCTGTTTCTGGTCCCGTTCTGGTTCTTCTCTGGTTTGGTCCCGGTCTGGTCCTGGTTCTTGTCTGGTTCTGGTTCTTCTCTGGTTCTGGTCCCTGTCTGGTTCTGGTTCTTCTCTGGTTTTGGTCCCTGTCTGATCCTGGTTCTTGTCTGGTTCTGGTTCTTCTCTGGTTCTGTTTCCTATCTGTCTCTGGTTCTGGTCCCTGTCTGGTTCAGGTTCTTCTCTGGTTTTGGTCCCTGTCTGGTCCTGGTTCTTGTCTGGTTCTGGTTCTTCTTTGGTTCTGGTCCTGTCTGTTTCTTGGCATCTAGAACCTCCTGAAGCCTTCCAGCTGTTCCAAACATCAAATGTTGGAAAGTTTGATGTTCTGGACCTTCAGAACAGTTCTACAAGTTCTCTTGGTTCTGTTCACTTCTGGCTCTTCACTGTTAGAACCTTTACATCCTAAAAACCAAAATCTGGGTCCGACCTCAGAACTTCAGATAACTTTGTCTTATAAAGATGATCAATAGTTTTAGAACTCTTCTGGGTTTTTAATGAAGGCGGTTTGAGTTTGATGAAGTTCTGCTCTGTCCGTGATGACAGTGAAGGCATCATCTCTGTTGGTTTCCTCTGTGCTGGTTTGGAGTTTGGATGGTTGGATCTGTTTGATCTCGGTCATCGTTTCTGAAAAATATGAATGAGCTGAAAGATTCCAAATCCTTCAGGATCTTTTAGATCCTCAGATGATCTACAAACCGTTTCCAGGAAGAACCGAGGATGAGTCATCATCTTCCTCCTGTGCTTCTCTGACCGGATCAGAAAAACCAAACTGGAAATATTTAAGAAAAAAAATATCATAAATACTTGAACAACACAGAACATTTTTTGTTTTATTTCTCTCAGTTTTTGCTTTCAGTCTCAATTTACAGTTTCATTCAAGTGGGGGGCGGGGCTTCATGATTGACATCAGGGGACAAAGGTTATGATGACGTCATCAAAGGAGACGCACTTAAAGCCCGCCACAGACGTCGGTTCCGACTTTGTCGTGTTTTGACGGCTTCACACTTCGCCAGCAGGTGGTGGTTGTGGGCGTGGCCAGCCGACTCGTGGTCTTTTCTGATTTCCACTAAAACAGGAAGCGTTTAAAAGATGCTGGTCAGGAGGAGGGGCAGACTCACCGTCGGGGGGGGGGGGCTGAACACGTCCTAAAAACATCTACAATAATATGTGGTCACGCGCGAGATGGCGCCAGAAACGATCTCTAACCAGAAGCAGAAATTTCTTAAACTTTAGGAAACTTTTTCAAAAATGATGCTTTTCAGAACTGTCAGCTTTTAAACATGAATAAAAATAAAAAATGAAAATAGTTCCTTCATCAGAGAGATCAGGAATAAACTGTCCATCAAACTCATTTTGACAGGTGACCTTTGACCTTATATACCCTTTACATATAACATTGATGTTAGACTGTTATGTCATCTTGAGGGGCGGGGCACCTGTCCAAACGAGTTTGATGGACAGTATATTCCTGATCTCTCTCATTTGATTTAATCTTGTTTTAATCCCAGAGACTAATGAAGGTCAGAAGCTGCACGATTCATTAAAAGTTTAATAAACTATCATCTTTATTGTCTTTTTAGTTAGTTTAAAGTTAACGATGGTTAAGATCTGTGCTTTAAATTCACTGCGCGCATGTCGATTAATCGACTAATCGGGAAAAATATTTGGTGATTCGTCGATTTATAAAATATTATTATTATATAATAATATTTTAATATTAATATTTTCCATGTGTGCTGCCCCCTACTGGTTGAATTGAGGTTTTACAGTTGAATTTTGTGATTGGTCAAATCATTGAAGTCCCACGTCATGATCTGCATGATAACAGTCCTGTCCCCAAGCCCCGCCCCTCTGACTGGAGTTTCACAATTCGGCTGTGGGCGGAGTCAGTCTCCAACTTCCCTGTTTGGTTACTCTTAGTCGAGGACTTGTGGCTCCAGCAGGGGGAGGGACTTCCGGCTATAAATTTTCCAGCATCATATTTTTTCTCTGTAGCCAAATTCTCTTGTTTCATTTATTAAAAAACCCCAAATCCCCGACATGACTGCTCATGTGACAGTGTCTGGTCCTCCCCCGTCCCTGTGTAGCAGTGGAATATTCCATCATCAGCAACAAGTTAGCAAGATATAAAACAGATTTCTGTAAGATTTACCTGAGATTTTACTTCTTTAATTCACATCAAAACATTTAAATGTTTGACAAAAGTGAACGTATTGAAGGTTTTTGACGGACGTTTCTAATGTTATGATACAGTCACTCCAGAGGGCCCCCCGTGTTATTGTTCGCCTGGGGCCCCCAAACTGCTACGCCCGGCCCTGGTCAGGAGGACGGGGTTTTGTAGCTCTCTCAACCAGTTTTGTGTTTGTTTTGTGTTCTGCAGATTTCTGGTTCAGTTTTGAGGGCAGGGATGTGTTTAAGCCCCTCCCTCCCCCCATCCCCCCCCGCCTCATTATCTCCCTTCTTTATCTCCTCTGGCAGCTCCTCCGTCTCGTCTTATTCCAAAGCTCCTGGCGCCGTCAGAGCCGCTTCTGCCGCCGCCGCCGCCTTCAAAACCGTAAAATTAGAT
Organism: Oryzias javanicus; assembly: GCA_003999625.1. NCBI lineage: Eukaryota > Metazoa > Chordata > Actinopteri > Beloniformes > Adrianichthyidae > Oryzias > Oryzias javanicus. The sequence goes on along the minus strand of CM012448.1, from coordinate 29,118,542 downwards.
CCTCGAGGGGAGGGGCTGTTTGCATTTGATTGGGGGGGCCACGCCCCCATCACAGACAGCAGCCCGTTTCCCATGTGACCTTCAGGCGCTCTGGTCTTCCTCAGGTAAATCCCACCTGGCCATCGTCCAGAAGGTGAACAACGAGGGGGAGGGGGACCCGTTCTACGAGGTGCTGGGATTGGTCACTTTGGAGGACGTCATCGAGGAGATCATCAAGTCGGAGATCCTGGACGAGTCGGACCTGTACAGTGAGTCGGACCTGGAGTAGCTCAACAAACAAGTGTTTCATTTTAGAACGTTTGTTGTGATTTTTAAAGTAGAAAAAAATATATAAAACAACCAGGAGTTTATAAGGTTAAGATTTGACAGAAGTCCTTAAAAGATTTATATTCATTCATTATTTTACAACATTTCTATTAAATATCAAGTTATTTTAGTTCAATTAAACCATTTTTAGAAAACGGATGAATTTTTTTCTTATTTTTTTTTCTAAAACAATCAAAAAACTTTTTTTTCCTGGAAAATATTATTTATTATATAACTATTATATATCATAAGATATTTTTGTCATTTTAAACCAAAATAATGAAAAATGTTATGAGCAGAAATTGTATTTTTAATATAAAACTTTATCAGCAATAATTGGAAAAGAAAATATGACAAAGTAAATATGTTAAAAATAAAACAAAAAAAGATTAAATATTTATGCTTTAGAAAAAAACAATTAAAAATCGAGTAAAACAGAAAAAACATGTTTAAGTAAATTAAAATAATTAATCATGAAATATAAATTTAAAATGCTGGAATATACTCTATAAATGAATATATAATGTAAGGAAAATGAATTTATTTTATTTTATTCAAGAAATCGTCTTGAAAGTAAATCAGTTTTTCCCACTATAGAGAACCAAATAAGCCCCGCCCCTCTGGTCACATGGTCTTTGTGTTTCTGCAGCCGACAACAGAAACAAGAAGAAGGTCGACTCCAACAAGAACAAGCGCGACTTCTCCGCCTTCAAACACGACGTCAAAGTGAAGATCTCCCCTCAGCTCATGCTGGCGGCGCACCGTTTCCTCGCCACAGGTGGGCGCACATCGCCAGCGACCCTCAAACTCCAAAGCAAAGTAATCTGATTACTGTGCGTGTGTGGCTCCGTCAGAGGTGAACCTGTTCAGCCCGTTCCAGATCTCGGAGAAGGTCTTGCTGAGGATCCTGCGACACCCGGAGGTCATCCAGGAGCTGAAGTTCAACGAGAACGACAAGCGCTCGCCGCTGCACTTCCTGTACCAGCGCGGCAAACCCGTCGATTACTTCGTCCTCATCCTGCAGGTGAGAGCGCCGTGCCGCCGTCGGCTCATAAACGCTGGTTATTGTTCACCCAGAACATGGTGTCAAACCGTGACGTCACCGACGGACTCACCTGGAGGCAGCTGTCGAAGCAGCTCAGAAATAATCCACGACAGATCTAATCTGTCCAATCCTCGTCTTTGTTTTGTACAAAACTGATAGACGTTTTATGGCGGTGAGAGTCCTCACTCAACGATTTATCCACTTTCCTCAGACAGACAGTGTGACATTGTAAATGTGGACAGCCAATCGGTCTACAGCCAATCGGTCTACAGCCAATCAGAACGCAGATACATGCAAAAGATGAACCACAATAAAGTGGAGGAACACGTATTTGATTTTGATTGGATTTTTTTAAAAAGACGACAGTCGTGGAAATGTTAGCTAGCAGAATTGAGAATAAAAAACTTTTTCAGCAAAGTATTAAATTAGTTTAATACTTTAAAACTATAAAAAATGAAATTTTGGCTCAATCAGCTACTCTTCTGTTGACATCTACCAAACTGGCCCTCGAGGACCGACTCTGGACCCCCCCCCCCACCCCCACCCCGTGTAAACAGAGTTACAACGTTTGTTGTTTAAAGCCTCATTTCTCCTCCTGGACAGTTTAGAACGGTCCGGCTCGTTCAAGCGAGCGTTTCCGAGGCGTGTTGGACCATCAAGACGCAGATCATGCCCCATAACGGTGCGACGACAGCGGTTACCCGTATCCGTGGATCCGGCGTGTCCCCGGTCTCTAACCCCCGCAAATGAAGGGGAATACAGAATGCAAAGAATTGAATATTCTAGGCGAGAAGATCCCGGGACGTGAAGAAGAATACGTCTGAAAACAGAACCAGACTTTAGATTGGATCTTGAGTCGGTCAAAGTGCTGGTTGGACAATAACCGTTGACTTAAAATCTTTCTGCCAATCACTGGATTCCATTGGGTGACGACAGAAGCTCCGCCCTAACAAGTCTGATCCATGTTTTTCTATGGACCTACAACCGACGGGGAACCGAAAATAGTCCGGCCTAATGGGTCCATTTTATAATGGAAATGCTCAAAACATTTGAGCGGGCCAGTCTGGACCGGTCCAGTCTGGATGGCCAGAATGGACCGGTCCAGTCTGGATTGGTCCAGACTGGACCGGTCCAGTCTGGATTGGTCCAGAATGGATCGCTCCGAGGAAACGAGGCATAAATGTCTACGTCATCTATGGTGTGAAAGGGTTACAAGGTTTTGGGCCAAGTTAGTTTTAAAGAGCGTTAAAATGCAAATACAAAAAGCTAGCTAAACAAGCTATGTTATCTTTTTTATTTTTATTTTTTTAATTTTATTTATTTATTTTTTTAACTTGTCCTGTCCAACAGCTGAGAGGCTCTCGTGTTGGACAGATTTTACTGTCTCAACAGGAGTTTATTGAGTATAAACCCCTGTTGTATTTCATGCTAAACTTTATAATGATTTTGTTTGTTTATTTTTTCTTTGTTTTTATTTATTTTATTTTTTTCTTTCTTTATTTTTTAAGTTTTCTTTGTTATCTTAATATTGACATTATTAGCGTCACGAGCTAACGTGGTGCTAAACACGAGCTTTGATGCCAAACTAACTCCGACAACAATAGGAATGCCAAAATTAGCTAGCGCAACGCTAATGGCAAAACTAGCTAAACAAGCTAGGTGGAGCTGAGACATAATGTCTGTAACACCCACAATGCACTGCAATCAAATGAAAAATCTGCATCAAATGAATGAGTGAGTTGTAGTGATTTTAGAGGCCTGAAGGTTGAGATTTCCTTCTTTCAAGGTCTGATGGGATGTTTTCATTTTCATAGAAGATAATCCTCAAGATTAGAAAGTTTTTGCTCGTAACCACTCTGGATGGATGTCTTTAGGGGTTCGGATCGGTGAAAACGGAGCCTGAAGCGGGACGAGGGCATTGGCCGGAGAAAAACCTGAGGAAGTACAGTAAACGCATCAGCCAATCAAACGCGATCTTTTACTAATCTGAGCACCGATGAATTCTAAGTAGCTCATAGACAAAATCAACAATTAATCAACCGTAGTGAATAGAAATAGAAAACATAGAACTCATTTTCAGATTCTTCATATGTTCTGACTGTTTAACATGAAACCTGCCCCTAGTGGTCTTTTGAGGAGGTGCAGCATTCTTGGTATGGATCGGAACAGAATTCTACATTTCTCAGTGAAACAGTTTGGACCAAAACGTTCAGTTTCGTTCCTCTCTGGAGGTTCTGTTGAATCCGATAAGATTGTTGTTATCTTGTTTTTTCTTTCTGAACATGCACAGAGTGGGACAGATGTTTGTTTTTAAACATCAAAGACCCTCGGTGGAGGTTAGTCCACAGGAGCCGACCAATCAGGGCGGACTACAATCGTTGAGGGGGCGGGGTCTGCTGAAAACATCAAAGAACAGAGATCTTTATCACGATGATGCTATTTTTAGCTCAAATAAATACAAAAAACGCATTTGTTTTCTAGGAGTTTTGGGCGTGACCATTAGCATGGAGTAGTCCCGCCTTCTATAACAATGATTTAAATATAGGAATACTAAGAAATAGAATTTTAATATTAATTTTCTTTATTCATGTCGTCAGAAACACCATTTTAACCAGAGTGGGTCTTTATTTGTTTTTTATTCTTGAATTAGATTTCTTTAAAAAGAAAAAAAAAGAATTTATCATCAACATTATTTTAATAGAACTTTCTTAAAAAGTTTCTGTAAGTTGGGGGCTGGGAGATCTACAGGTAGGTCAAAGGTCAAAGGTTAAAGGGGGATGATGACGATACAAAGGCCTGAAAGCTGAGCTGATTGGCTGAAGTGTTTGGAGGCTGAACCGCCGTCACCTGAGGTGTAGATAAAGTGTCTGCAGACACGGAGAACGACACCTGAGCTCACCTGCTCCTGTTCCCCACCCCCACCCCAACCACAGAAGCAGGTGAGCGACTCCGCCCCCAATAAATTCTTCAACAGTTTTTCTACTCATGATTGTTTTTGGTTGTTTCAACACATTTTCTAGATTAAATCTAGAGTGAATAAAATAAAAACATTAAACTAAATGTTAAGAAGTTATGCAATTGGATGATTTTATTTTGAATGAGCAAACTTTTGTGTCACTAACTAATTCTTTTTGTTTAGTGGTTTAAAACAAAATTAAATAAATTCCAGTTGATTTAAGAGTTTTAAAAACAAAGCAAAAAATATCTATATTTTATCACTATTTTTAAAAAAAAGTATATTTTTAAGATGAAACAGAGACTCTGGCAGGTTTTGAAAAATAAATATAATTTTTAGGATCTTTATTTTTTTATTTGTTATTTTGGCTTTCAAGTAAACACATTTAATATTGTTTAAATCTTAGTTTATTGTTTAAATGTTTTCACTTTTTCTTTAATTCCTTCTACGTTTTTATCTTATTTAGGATTTAATGTATTTAATTTGTTTTGTTTTACTACAGAATTATATTAATATTGTTGGATTTGGTTTGTGTTTGTATGCTAGCGCTGTCGACGCTAACCAGGGGGTCAAACTCCATCACACACGGGACCAAAATCCAAAACACGCCGTTGGGCCGAACAGGAGAAACATTCATCTAAAACTATATTTTTAAAACTTTAAGAATTTAACTTTTTAACATAAATATGAACAATTAAAAACATGAATATTATTCAACTTAAACCTTAAATAACTTTCAATATTTTACTCTCATAAAAATATATTTTAATCCAAATTATACAAGTTAGAAATGAGTGCAAGATAACATCGGGTCATTAATAACAATAAAATAAAATGGATCTGGGGGGCCGGATAGGATTACTCGGAGGGCCGGATCTGGCCCCAGGCCTTGACTTTGACACATGTGATCTAGGTGTGAATACTGGCTCCTTACTGACCGCACACAAATTAGAAATCTATATGACACTCCTGCGTCTGACTGTGACCTGTCGCCCGCAGCACGCCCGTAGATAAACACGGGGTTCACCGAGTGGTCTACGACGTCGATAGGTCTTAGGTTTGTGTCCGGGACAAAAGGTTTTCACCGAGTTGGTTTTGTCAATGACATTCCTCGGACGGGACGGTGGAGGGTTACTCCACCGGCGCCTCCAGCGAGGAGACACCGATCCGCCGCCGGAGCGCCGGTCTCAGAATGTAATATTCATGGGATGTCGAGGTGATTGTGTGACCTGCTACAGGACACGCGTCTGTAATCTCAGGCTTTAAGTGAAGGTCAGCAGGTGGCAGGGAGTCCTGGAGAGCTGGGACGCACTTTGAGGTCAGACGTTCCCGTTAGAAGACCGCCGTCTTAAACCAAAACGGAAGAAAACCGAATGTCCTCTGATAGAGCCCTGCAGAACTCCACATGTAATCAGGCTCTGTTCACAGTTTCACACGCATCTTTAGGTTTAGAGTTTTCATCCTAACAGTAGTGAACTCTTAGAAATGAGATTGCCGCGTGGCTCCTCCCCCCCACCCCCGCCCCGCCCCCGTCTGAAGAAGACGCGTCAACCTGACAGAAAATGTTCTGCTTGTGTTTTTCAGGGTCGTGTTGAGGTGGAGGCTGGAAACGAGAACATGAAATTTGAGACGGGAGCGTTCTCTTACTACGGAGTCATGGCTCTGAGCACGCCATCGCTGGGTGAGAAGACACACGGCACGGCCACGTGCACGCTCGCTGGCTTCCTGCTCATGTTTGATAGAGGTTCTGGTTCCTGGATGGAGGAAACTCACCTGTCAAACCAGGAAAACCGTTGATTACTCTGGGATCTGATTCCATCCAGGGATCTGACACGACGAGGATGAAGTCCTCAAACGTGTCGGCCGAGGTTCTGATAGAGGTCCACATGGACCAGAACCACCCTTCATGTCTGAACCGGATCAGCTGCTCTGAACATCCGGGTATCAGATGGGATTGGAGGCGTTTAGGAGACATTTAGAAGGAGTCTAACATCCAAACAAACATGCAGCCGTGAGGCTCCGCCCTCGGCTGGCGAGGAGGTGATGACGGGCGCTCATCTCCTGTTGGCTCGCACCCTGGCTGGGTCAATTAAATGGGAATGGGAGTTTCTGCTCTGTGAAATAGAAACTCTTGATTGTAACACGGATTACTGGAAAACAGGAAATGACATCAGCAAACCACTTCCTTTGACAAAATAAGTGCAGTTTCAGACAAACTCTCTCTCTGTTGGAATGTGTCCCAGGTTATTTCTTGGCCAATGAAATGATCAACCACAACTCCATTTTAGTTCCGTTTTCGTCGTAACTCTTTAACGCCAGCGCTAGCTCCGGGATTGACGTCACCGGAACTCTTTAATTGTTTATGCAGTTTACAACAGTGCCGTGTTTACGCAATCAACAGAAACGAGCGAATTCTGACGCAGAGAACATGTGACTTTACACCGATTTGCACAAATTTGCATATTCTCTGCGTCCGAATCCATTAAAATTACTTTAATCACGTGAACATTTTATTCGACATTCTTTATCTCCAAATCCGTAACTTTCATTGTTTTCCTACTCGCCTCTGGCAACAACGTCAACCACACCGCTAGCTGCAGCGTTTTCACCAAACGTGATTGGTGTGGCGTTCCAGAGCTGAGTCGATACGTAGACGGTGAGAGGTCCTGCGACAACCAATCAGGGACTCAGCTTTGGGTACATGGGGTTTTCAGTGGGTTAAAAAAAATCCAATATGGCCGCTTGATGCAAAGATTTTTTCTTGAACTTCCTTCCATCTTAACTCGCTCAGGGTTGCTGGAGATTGTCCGGGTTACTGTCGGGCCACCCTGGACAGGTCGCCAACCTGTCATGGAGCCCCTGCAGCTGAAACGACCGCTACGCTAGCTAGCTAAGCTGCCTGGTGGACAGTGTAGCTAGCTAGCGAGCTCCATCGTCCACGGTCCAGCAGAGCTAGCGGGGTCGCCTGACGGTCGCCGCTCCCTGGACACGGCGGTGGGCTTGCTGGTGCCTCTCCAAAACATTTAAACCCAACCGACTCACTCAACATCATCCATGTTTTCCATGATTTGGAAACAAGTGAATTCCCGAATAACTCGAGCAGTACATCAAGCATCGAGCAGTAAATTTGTCGCGCGTTGAAAGAGAGGCAGATTTCTTCATTCTAAGCTTCTTCTTCTTCCCTTTGTTCACTCTGTGGAGAGACGCATACTGCCCCCTACAGTCTGGGAGGGCCTCCACGCTCTGCCCGGGGAGGGGGCTCCTTCTAAACTTAGAGCTCTGGTGAAGTCTAGCAAAGGTTTAAAGGAGGAGAAGATCACAGAAACATCTGAAGAATGTTTCTGTTTATGATGTAGTTTGTGTGTTTTTAGGTTATTGTGTCAGAAAATATAAAAAAAATCTTTTTAATTGATTTTATTTAATTGATATTCGTCCGTCTGATGTTTTTCTGGACGTAGAAAACAGAAACTCAGATCAGTTTGTCTGAAAATCTGAATGAATAAAGTTTGAAGGTTTTTAGTCTCAGCTTCTAGAAATCCAGAACAAAGTTCTGTTAGCATTGAACCAAATATTAGCTCATTTTTGTGTCAGACACGCACAGACGGGCGCGCACGGATACGTGCACTCTCAGACATGTGCACGCACACGCTCGTGCTCACCAACATCTGTGCACGTGATTCTGCTCTGAAAAGTCTTTCCCGGTTCCAGCTGTTACTGCTTTTGTTTCTCTGTTTTCTGATTGGCCGATCAGAGCTGCCTCTGAAAGTCTTTGATCTTTCTGAGTAGAACCTCTCAGCTGATCAGGTTGTTGTTTGGACACGGACGCCGGCCGGCCGGCGTACAAACGTCAGTTTGGGGGTTTAAAACCACGTTTTGGTTTTTCTTCTCCGGCTTTGTTTCTTCAGAGGTCAAAGGTCAAATGTCCTTCTGTCTGCTGCTTGATGAATCTTTGAGAGGAGGAGGAGGAGGAGGAAGGCTCAGATGACCATGGCCTGAAGGTGTGAGGTTCTGATGATGAAGATGACGCCGTTTCCTCCTCCTGTAACTCCTCCCCCTGCGGTGTCAGGTGTTTTGCTCCTCCCACTGGAGAACGTTGTTCAGAAAGATCAGTTGAAGCTCATTCTGAAGGATGGGGGCGTGTCCTTTTTCCCGCTTCCCCGTTTGTCGTCTTTATCAGACTGTGGAGTCATGAACTCTGACCTTTGTGAGGCCCGCCCTTCTGTCTCCGCTTCTTCCATGACCTCCTGGACAACTGTGGGTTCTTTGTTCTGTTGGAGCGCAGGAAGGGCTTTTATTCTGAAAGGATTACTCTGCAGGACGTCCTGCCGCTCTTTGACGAAGCGCCGCGTCAGTCGGCTGAGGGTCAAACTGTCAGGACAAAAGCCGAGAGGCTTAGTCCAAATATGGAAGCTCTTAGTCGTGTCCTTGTGAAGGTCTGCAGGTGAGCTGACAGGAAGCGGCGTCACGCACAACTTCCTGTTCCTGCGGGTCCCATCAGAGTGAAGAACTCTGGGAAACGCTCGAGTTCCTCTGAGCAAAGAACAGAGGGGAGTTTGAAACCAAGTTTGCTGGCGTTGTATCTGAGAGTGGATCTCTGACGGAGTTTCCAGATTAACCGTTTCCCCTCCGGTGACCCGACAGGCGGCTGAGCGGATTTGAGTGATCGCCGCCTAATCCAACCATTGAGATCAAAGGGAAGCGTTCAGACCAGGAGCGACGACTGAAACACACGGGCGCTCGCCGCTCGTCATCAAATGAATGAGGAGAAGAATGGAAACATTCATCAGATGAACTCTCCTGTCAAATCCACTCATTTTGAAGTTTAAAGTATTTTTCCACTTTCAAATATATTCTGAATATTTAGTGTCATTAAAATGAAATAAAAAAGTTTATCTTTTAATAAGAGAAATAAACATAACCGGAGGATTAAGGCAGAAATGTTCTAAAAGTTTTATTTTTTATCGGTTACACCACAAGGTGGCGCCACATCCCCACAAACAGAAAGTATTTGGCTTTACTACAAAGTATTTGAACTTCTCTGCAACACTGACATGCTTTTATTTTGAAGCTGAATCCGTCCTCAGATTCGTTTTTCACATTAAAAGCTGTTTTTATTACAGTAAAACATTTTCTTTGGGATTCAGCTGTAAAGTGAACAAACAGTTTTCTGCTGCAGACTCCAGAGCAGCGCCTCCTGCTGGCTCGCAGACGCAGCTGCAGACGCAGACGCGGGTTCTGCTGTGGCTGCGATCGTGCAGCTCTGACAGAAGGACTGTCCGGATTCTGCAGCATCACCGGAAAATGCGACTCAGCAGTTTGCCTGAAGTCGCTGCGATGACTCAGCAACACTGGATTCAGTGAAGTAACAGATGAAGCAGCAAATGTTTCCTTCTGTCCCGCAGCCGCAGCCGCAGCTGCATCCGCAGCCGCAGCCGCAGCCGCTGCAATTCTGAACTAAAATAAATAAATAAAACAGGAAGATGATGACCTCACAGCGGTAAAAAACTGTTGTGGAACTCAAAAAATAATTTAAAAAAAATGTCATAATCCACTAGTGAAAGCAGAACAGAGGTGTCGGGGAAACTATTATGGGATGGCTCCAGGACCTACGGCTTGATGGTCACTTTGTGGCAAAGTGTGAAATGTGTCAATTTTCACAATTTCTTACAATATGTAAAAAGAAAACTGAAGGTAAACGTATAACATACGACATGACCATATTAGGAATGTGGGCGTGGTTAAAGAAAAATCTCTGTTGCCGAGGAAATCCAAAAATGTAATTCTTCTAAAGTTGACCTCGACTTGTTCGTCTCCCCCAGGAGACCAGAACTTCAAATGGTTGCCATGGAGATAAAACCACGAGAAAAGACGCCATTTTGAAAACTATTTTTTGTATTTTTTGTCAAATTCTGGCGTTTTCTAGTTGAATAGATTTCTACGGAAGCTCAGAGCTGCCACACAGAAATGGAAATGAAATAAAAAACTGCATATCGCGTTACAACGAGAAACATTTATTTTTCTAACTATATAACTTTGTACACTATAAAATCAAGTTCTTACAATATAATTTTTACATTTAAACATGTTTATAATGTTATAACAAAAACATTTAATGTAATAAAAATATTATGTTGTTTGAACAATAAAGTTTATTATAAAAACGTGAAAAATGTTGTGTTCAGAAACCAATAAGGTTCCAGTTTGGTGATTTATTTCATCATTTTTTAAATCAAACTTTAATTGAGACATAAAACATAATAAAGATGCTCAGTAACTCTGAAAAGATCAAAGCTGCGAAACCTCACTGTCCAACATGAACAAAATGATGGCAGAAATTTTCTTTGTTTATTTTTTAAGGATTTTAAAAATATAAATATGGATCATATTGTAGCACAAATTTCTGCCATAATCTTTGTTATAGTAGGACAGTAGGTCATGATGGTGACTGTAGCTTCAGCATTTCAGACCAAATATAAACCCTATTTCCATTAAACAATCTTAAAATTGTTAACAATCCTAGTGTTTTAACAAGATCCTGGAGGGTTTAGTATCTGTTCAGCAGTCCGGCGTGCTCCACCATTTCAGCCCTTCTTTTAGTTCAGAGGTCCAAATAAACCGCTGCACCTCTCAGGTTTTTGCTTCATCAGAGCTGTCTTCTGATGCACAAACCTGATCAAGATCCAAAACCTGATCAGGATCCAAAACCTGATCAGGATCCTCGGTTCTTTTGTCTCATTTCTCTGGGAAGCGGTCTGCAGAACTCCATGGAATCCCTTTAGACGTGTTCAGAGAAGAATTCTTCAAACCTAGCCTCTTTTTTTCTGTTTCCTCCTCTCTTTGATGGAGACCATCAAACCCAAACCATCCGAGGAGGCTCCGCCCATCCCGACCTCTGTGTTCTGGTCTCAGTCCTGCAGACTGACCTTCATCTGGATCTTCTCTGCTTTTAGGCTGATTAGCTCGTGTTTGAGGGTCGTGTTGAGAGGACCCCCCCCACACACACACCTAAAGACCCCCAGTGACCCGCTGTTCTGCTCCATTCATTCTGACGGTTGTTTATTTAAATTTGATTGAACTCTATTCAGTTCTCGTTCATTTGTGTATTTTTTAAACTGTTCTTGAATCTTCTTTGGTGACAGTAAGAAAATCAAAAGTATTCCGGGTAAAATCTTTGCTTTTGCTGCTTTCATGAAGACGTTTGTGTCTCTGACAAAAAAAACATCGACTGTATCTGAGAACTGGAGCGAGTGAGTGGGACCTTCCCTCCTCCATAAAATATGGTTTGATCCAGCTCCGACCATCTGAAGCGGAGTATTGCAGTTGGTCTGAATCATTGTTTCTATGGTAACACCTCTCACCAATCAGGAGTGAGCTTGTTGAAAGGCCACGCCCCCACCACGTCACAAAATCTGTCGAACGTTTTGAATGTTGGATAAAAAGGCCAGCAGGCTCCGCCCACTTTTATATGAGACATCTGATCTGATGTTATGGGGGAGGAGTCACTTGGTTATACTCGGTCCAGTTATCATATACAGTCAATGATAAAAGAAACCCTTTTGTAGCCTCTGGTTAAAAGAAAACAGATCAATGAAAAGGAGATCAATAATAATCAGCTGACTTCTTTTTGCCCCCCCTCCCTCTCTCAGCTGTCACCCCCCCTGTCCCCGTCAGTGACGTCCCCCCCTCCACGACGCCTCTCTCTAAAGAGGTTTTCTCTTTTCTCTCGTTTCCCAGGTAAATAAACTCTCACATAGGTGAGAGGACCGGGGGGGGGGGGGCGGGGTCTTTTTTTATTGTTATTTATTTTTCTCCTCCATTTTCTTTTCAATCATCTGAACGTCCTAATCCAGCGAGTCCCACGTTTACACGAAAACAGACACATTTGGGATCTGATCTGGGATTTGAACTCGATGAAATGAAAACAAAGAATCAATACAAACATTTGTTTTAACTTCTATTTCTACAATCAAATTAACTACAAACCAATTAAGATATAGATTTAAATCAAAGTGTAGAAACTCTTTGTTATTAGCTAAATATAGTCACAGTCAGTGATTTTAATCACCATGAAATGATTATAATTATATAATGTTGCAATTAAAAATAAGAATATATATTTATTTTTGCTTTTATGACAAAACATCAAAGTGATGTTTTCATCCTGATGGATTTTAAAACTAACTAATTTAACCCTTTAACGGGAGCTGTTGCCCCGCACGACCCGAATGTAAAGAGAAACAACGCTGGAGCTAAAGCTCCGATGTTAAAGGATTTTAAACGTGAAATTTCCTCACTAAAAAAGAAAATTCCTTTATATCTAGCAGTGCGCCGACAAGGCCGCCCCCTGTTGTCTGCTCTGTGAACTGCAGTGTAAGACAGAACTTGCTGGATGGGACCGTCCTGATGACGGCGCCCTGATCTTTCTGACCCTCACTAAACTCCTCGTTTAACCACTGATCCACGCTCAGAGGCTTCACGCCGGTCTGTCCTGGAGACGGCGGCGCTGAATCTGAGCCCAGGTCTCTGGTTAACTGAATAGTTCCACATTTTACTGAATGTGCTCTTTTGGCCTCTGAGAGAATGAAATGAGGACCCTGAAGGCATCGCGATGCGTTTAAGTGTTTAAGGTTTCCTCTACTGTAACCTGGACTTGGGACTGGCAAACAGAAACGACGGAGAGCGCCCCCGTGTGCTGCAGTAACGTACAGCACCTGGTTGTCCCGAGTAAGGACCACCCAGACCCGACCCTGCTTACCGAGATCGGGCGGGTACGTGGCGGCGGGACCAAATCCACCAACATGAAGTCTATTTTATAAATCATTTTTGTGGGGCAATAAAAATCTGTGTCCGTCCTCTGAGTGACCTCATTTCTGTGAGGATAGTTTTGTAGAAAAAGCCTTAGTCACAGGATGCAGACGGGGACAAACCTGTACGCAGGTGACCCAGGACGAAATGGCGAGATCGTAGACCGCTCAGTGAACCGTAGGGAGGAAATGTTCATGTTTATCTACGGGCGTGCTGCGGGCCACAGTCATGTAGAACACTTAATACAACATGTAAAGGTCAGAGATGCAGGAGTGTCGTACAGATTTGTATTTTTTTCCTTAACTCCGCCCACAAATCCTGCAGACGGAGCCTGTGACACACCTGTATTCCCCTTTGACCCGACCCCAAAAACCGAACGGGTCAACCTCCCGTACAGGAGCATGTGACTAAGGCTTTCATCTGTTAAATAGAATTCACTTGAAACCGAAGGAGAATTAAATCTGAAGATCTGGTTTATAACAGGGTTCAGCCAGAAGAGCTATGCAGCAAAATGAGAAACAGAAACAAGTGGAGGGCATGCGGGGGGGTGGGGGGGGCATGCACGCTCAAAAGAGGAGAAGAAGAAGAACAGAGGAGGAGAGGTCGCATCATTAATGTCAAAGCTGTGGAGAATCTGAGCTGCAGAGCGATTGATCGTGTCTGCGGTCAGAAAGATACTGAAACAAGCGGTTTGAAGCCACATGTGGTGCAGTGTGAGGCCACTCTTCTATTGTTCGTCCCCTCAGACTGTCGCTATTCAGACACCGCAAAGGAATTTAACACGTTTGGCGTTAAACTAAAAATGACTTCAGGTGGGTTTGAGAGACCTTCAAGGTTTGTTTTCCATAGAGAAACTCCAAGTGACTGTCCGATGATGTCCTACGGCGGTTGTGAGGAATCAACTTTCTGTCGCTAACCGTTCCACATTCTGACCGTCAGACCTCGTCTGCCATTTAACATTTATATGTTGTTACTGTAATTTCATATGCAAGTGTTAGGATTGACGTGCTAATGCTAGCATTAGCGTGCTAAAATTAGCAGGCCAATACTAGCATTGGCCTGCTAATTGTAGGTTTAGGGCAGTAGTGCATACATTAGTGTACTAATGCTAGCATTGGTGTGCTAAAGATTAGCATGCTAATGCTAGCTTTAGTGTGCTAATACTAGCATGGGAATGCTAAAGTTGGCTTTAGCACAGTAGTGCTTACATTAGTGGGCTAGTGCTAGCATTTTGGTGTGCTAAAAATTAGCATGCTAATGCTAGCTTTAGTGTGCTAATGCTAGCATGGGCATGCTAAAGTTGGCTTTAGCACAGTAGTGCTTACATTAGTGGGCTAATGCTGGCATTGGCGTGCTAAAGTTAGCTTTAAAACAGTAATGCTAACATTAGTGTGCTAATTCTAACATTAACTTGCTAAAATTAGCAGGGTAATGCTAGCATTGGCATGCTAACTGTAGGTTTAGCACAGTAGTGCATACATTAGCGTACTAATGCTAGCATTGGCGTGCTAAAGATTAGCATGCTAATGCTATCTTTAGTGTGCTAATGCTAGCATGGGCATGCTAAAGTTGGCTTTAGCACAGTAGTGCTTATTTAAGTGGGCTAATGCTGGCATTGACGTGCTACTGCAAACACTGGTGGGCCAATGGTAACATTGGCAGGCTAATGCTAGCATTGGCGTGCTAATGCAAACATTGGTGGGCTAATAATAGCTTTAGCACAGTAGTGCTTATGTTAGTGTGCTAGCATTGGCACACTAATTCTAGAATTGGTATGATACTGCCGGCATTGGTGTGCTAATGTTAGGTTTAGCACAATAGTGCTAATGCTAGAATGGGCATACTAAAGATTAGCATTCTAATGCTAGCATTGGCAGTAATGTTAGCAATATTGTGCTAATGTCAACGTTAGCAAAGTAGTGCTAACATTAGTGTGTTTATGCTAACATTACCATGATAAATCTAGCATTGGTGTGGCATAGCTAGTGCGCTAGTGCTAACAGTGGCATGCTTAAGTTAGCATTATCATGCTAACACTAGATTTAGCACAGTACTGCTAACATTTGCATGTTAATTCTAGAATTAGTATGCTAATGCTAGCTTTAGTGTGCTAATGCTAGCTTTTGCACATTAGTGTTTACATTAGTATGGGAATGCTAGCATTGGCGTGCTAAAGATTAGCAAGATAATGCTATTATGGAGTGCTAACTCTAGCTTTAGTACAGTATTGTTAACATTAGCATGCAAAAATTAGCATGCTACCACTGATCCACCAAAAATGACTTTTCTTGGAGTCTCTGTAGCACAGCAGCGTAGAGATTCTGTTTAGATTGTTAAGATTTTTCTTTGTTCTCTAATGGAGATTTATGTTTAAAAATGCTTCAAAGACCAACATAACAGTTTCTATTGACATTAATTTGTCTTAAGACTTGAAATCTTCTGCACGTAGAAGTCAATCACTCTTTGTTGTCTCCGTGTAGCGTCAGGATGGTTTGTTGTTAGTTTTGACCTGTTTGACCTTGAAGGTCAAGCAGACCAGCTGGACATGAACCTGACAGGAACATTTCTGATTCCATGTGAAAGTCCACAATGATAAAACCCAGCGAAGCAGCATATTTCCTGGAAATGGTGAACTATTCCTTCAGGCCGAAGCCTTCTCCTCCACCCCGCCCCCACGATGTCCCCCCCCCGTTCATCACGGACACTCCCCACCCCTCCAGACGGAGAACCGTGACATCAGTTTATGGAGAGGTCCATCCTGTGAGGATGGGTGTTGCTGCTGCAGCCATGAGAAGCTCCAGACTGCCTCATCGCATGTCTGCGCCATCAGCTGCTCGTGTGACGCTGATGCTTTGTGTGTTTGTGTTGCGGTGTCTTCATCACTCTTCTCTCTACATCTGCACTTTCCCTGTTTTGTTTCTCTCATCCGGTTTAGTTTGAGCGCTCGTTTTCCCGTTTGTGTTTTTCTAACTCTGCCCTCCTGCCGATCCTCAGAGTTCCGTTCTCCGTCACACGGTGGGAACCTGAACCGCTCGGCTTCTCTGAGCTGCACCGAGCGCGCTCAGGAGAGCGGCTCCGTCAGCGGGAGCCAGCCCCAGATACCAGGAACCCCCTTCCAGTACATCCCGGACTTCAGCGTTCGAGCCCTCACGGACCTTCAGTATGTGAAGGTACCTGCATTCAAGAAACACATTCTGGACGTTTCCTGCCTTCACCTGATGAGTGAAACACAAATATTTTAGCAAGTAGTTGTTCAAAACCTTTAAGTCTTCTTTGAGTCATTTCTTTTAGACAGAATGTCACAAAAGATTAAAATATAATTATTAAATTTAATCACAAAGAAAAAATTCTTTTGAGACGCAGAAATGCTGCCTTACCTTGATTGTCAAATATATTTCTGAGTCATGTTTTTCTGGAAGTTTCTACGTGTTTCTCCCAACAGGAATCTAAATTCAGCCATTACTCAGAAAATACTTTAAAGGGGCCATACCAGGATTTTCTTAAGCCTTTCAAAGTGAACTATATCCGTATATATGATCATATATTATCTTTGAAACACTAAAAAACTAATTATTTATGAAATATTAGTTATTTTTGTGCACTATTTTATACCCAGAAGTAAAACAACTTGATCTTTGAGGCTCCGCCTGTCGTTCCTTGAGGGTGCCGCCCATTTAATGGCGTCATCTTAGAGCTGTCGTCATCAGCGTGTCACCAACTTAAAAAACTTTTTTTCTCTGTCATAGATGAACACACAGTGCAGTCTTGGGGTTTATCCCCAACATTTGCCATATACATAAATGGTGATGGCTAGTGGGTTCATTTTGCGGTGATATTCGGTCTCAAAATGTGGACAACACCAGATGAACATTTCAGAATTTGTTGAAATGATGAGAATATTGTTTCTGTTCTCTTTGAAGTCTCATTAATCGCAAAGCTAGCTGATCACCGCTAGCTTCACGGAGAAATTGTTTGTGTTAGCTTGGGGGGAGGAGCAGACTGTTACTGGAAGGGGCGGCTCTTAATTTGTGATGTAAGCATGTGAGGACCCACTTGTTTTCGTGGGTATGAGAGGGGCTGCGGTTTTGAGAGGATTACTCAGAAATGCGTGACCGGATCAAAATACCGCTTTGGGGTTGTTTGTAGTGAGGAATGAACAGTATAAAACGCTAAAAGGCTCCAAACGTAGATTTTTCATGGTATGCTCTTTTAATCCTCCTAGGCTTGTAAAGATGGGGTCATCTGGACCTCATAAGAGAGCACGAGGGTTAAAATATTCCATACAGAAGACGTGGCATGCTTTAGGTATATTAACAGACTAAATAGCCAATCAGGACACAGAACACAATGCACTGTTAAAAAAGAAAAGCATTTAAAATTGCACGAAAAAAATCATCGAAACAACGAGATCAGGAGATGTGAACAATCGTATAGCGAGGGAACTCTGTACTGGTCTTTATTAACACTTAAGACAAGTTTGTTTCACTGGGATCATTCAGAGTGAACTGAAATATAGAAATCCTGATTCTAAATAACTCTAAAAGAATCAAGTTGTATTTATTGTTAGCAATATGGTCATCTTTTACTTGACTGTCATTGTATTTTTTGTGTGGCGCCGGTTGGATGACCTGATTCTTTGTTCATAAAATGAATTCTACTATCAAAAACAGTGGAGCATCATCAGCGTAGAGGTTTACTTTCATGATCACTTTACTTATGTTCAGTTATTACCCAGACAAAGTTGTGAGTTTGTTCTGCTGAGCTTATGCCGAGACTGTTCGCTTGTCTCCGCCCCTCCTCAGGTCACACGGGCTCACTACCAGAATGGCCTCTTGGCGTCCAGACTGGACAGCATGCCTCAGTCTCCGGAGGGCAGCCGCGCACGTCTGGACACGTCGCTCTCTCTGCCTCCCATCACGCCGCCGGGATGAGCACGCCGCTGCCTCTGGCCACGCCCCCTGTGAAGCACCAGTCATCCAACCCACAGCCAACGCCACCAAACAGTCGCTCCACCCAAAGCTCCACCAGCCGTTCGCCGAGCCAGCCCCAAGCCACGCCCCTTTCCAGCAACCACACTCCCCTCTCCCAGACCTCCCCCTCCTTGGCAAAGCCGGCATCTTCCACGCCCAGCCCCACTCTTAACCATCTCTAAGCTGTCCCCGCCCTTCGAGGGCCCGGACAGCGCGGCGGGAGAGACCACCACTCTGCTCAGTGAGCAGCAGAACTGTATTGGCCCCCGCCAGCCCAGCTACACCCAACCGCACCAACATGTCCACACCATCAGCCACGCCCACACTGAAAGTACCATTTAACCAAACGCCTCCTGCGAGATCCCACTTTTTTCTGAGGGACGCGGAGGATCAGAGACCACACCCCAGCCTGTCCTGCATGCTCCCAAACCAACACGACCACGAACGCGACGATAGGGGCTGATGCGAAGGGAAAACTCCGCCCACATACAGTGGAGCTGGTGGAGGCCTTTGAAAATGGCTCCTCCTCCTTTTCAAAAACTCTGAGCTGAATGGAATTCAGTTTTTGTGCTCAAGCTACAATATGAACATTTTTAATTCAAATCCGACCAAAACAACAAAAATCCCTTTTGAAAAACAGAAGTGCTGCCCTCTGTGGTCGTATGCAGTACTGCATCCTGCATGTTTAGCATTAATCTACTTTTCACCGTGTGAAATTTACATGTAAAACTGTTCCTGCTAGAAATGTGCATTTGGAAAACAAGAATAATGCAACCTCGTTCATTCGTTAAGGGACACGCGAAGAATTTAAGTGAAATACGATTTCTACGTTTTAAGCAACAAATGCAGTTTCATTCGCCTCCAATGCGTTTTGGAGGACAACGCAACAAAACCACAGCAGGAACAAAACAATCTTATTCATTATTTAAATGATGTGACTTTTACAGGGAAAACAGTTTTACAGCAAACTGTTGGAAATGTTTTAGACTTTTCTTTTTGTCTTTTGTTTGTTTTTTTTCTTCTTTTATCCAAAGAGCGAAACTTCCAAAGTTACAAAGTAAACCACAATGGTTTTATTTACTGTAAGAATGCGTTCAGGTAGGTCTCTTTTGTCAGAGATTGTGTGTTCTTTAGAACTGAGGCCTCACAGTTGGACACATTCACAAACCAGCAAACGGACCAGACTCACTGTGGCTTCAGGAAGTGGAACCAAACGCATCACTGGAACCGCAGGCTGGGGAGCCCGCTTCAGTCCAAACTGAGCAAAATACCGTTTTTAAATGTCAGGAAACCTTTGAGCCTCGTTTCCACTGAGCAGTCCGGTACGGTCCGGTATTTTTGAGTGTATGTGTCAAAGTCAAGGCCCGGGGGCCTGATCCGGCCCTCCAGATCATTTTATTTTATTGTTATTAATAACCCGATGTTATCTTGTACTTATTTTGCCTTTTTTAAAAATGGATATAATTATGTTAAAAAGTTACCATTTTAAACTTTTAAAAAATTGTCATTCTGCTAGCTTTTTGGACAATTTTGATAATTACTAAAAAACTTTTGGCTATTTTGAAGTTTAGCTATTTTTTTAGCTTCATGCTAGCTGTTTTGACTAACCTAAGTTTTCTTAGCTGTTACACTAATTTGGCATTTAGCTAATATTTTGGCTAACTATCAGCTTCAGCATTTAGTTGTTGCATTGCAATGACGCGCTAGCCATCTACGCCACGCTAGCGTTCTATGCCGCGCTAGCAGTCTACACCACGCTAGCTTTCTACGGCGCGCTAGCGTTCTATACCATGCATGCCCCGTAAAAACCTACTGCTCAGTGGAAGCGAGGCTTTAGACTCAGTTTGATTCAGATCTAATCCTGAATCTCAGAGTTCACCTGAAAATGGGCGGAGCCCCGTTTGGAGCGGAGCCAAATAGTTTGATCCACACTAGGTGTTACGGTGCTGAATAAACAGCTTAATAAAAAAGCTGCCTTAAAACGAATGACCTTTTTTTTAGTTAAATCAACTGTTGTTATTTTACCTTTTATGAAAATGATCAAATAAGTTGATACAGCCTGGTACAGTCAGAAATAATTGTCCTTAAACTTATGTTGTTTTTAAACAAAAATGATGAAGAAATAATTCTGACAGTTTCATGTCAAGCCGAACATAAAGTTATTTTTACTCTTAAAAGCCAAAAAGTTGTTTGGCTTTAAAAATGTAGATTGTAGAATTCTAAATGCTTTGGATATTTTGTGTGATAATTTCACTTAAACTTTTCTGCGTTTTCCTAAACGCGTTAAATCCAAGGCGTTAATCATCATAAGTGAGTGACGCAGTTTGGACTGAAGTGGCGAGAACCTGCAGCCGTGACGGCGTGATGCTTGACACAAGCAGCATAAAGAGGAAACTGCATCGACGTTCAACCGGTGCCGGTTGTCCTGACCTACCTCCAGAAGGAAATATGTTTTCAAATATTTCATTTCTAAGAGTGCAATGTGAACATTTACGTTGTGTAATGTGTCTTTGTATGCAGTTATTTCTTTTTTATATTTATTTCTTCAAACGAGTGGTATTTGTCAGACGGGATGCACGGGCGCCCCTTCTCGAGTCTTCCACGCGGCGTTTCCGTGGAGTAGCTTCAGTGTGCAGAGATGAAAGCCCAGATTACTGCCACACTGTGTTACTGACGGCTGGAAACGGGTTAGAAATGACACCAAACTCTTTATTATTATTTCTCTAGATCCCGATCTGCAGATTTAACGAGTATTAGAACTGCAAAAATCCCAACAGCTAAATGGGAGCTTTATATTTATATTATTTATGAGTGCTGAATATAACTTAAAACCAAAACTTTTGCGTTTCAGGAAATGAAGGGCAGGACTTTAATCAGCCGCACCGTCCCATTCTTTAATGCTTAGTCATTAACCGTCTCCTTTACTTATTAATTAGTTCAAACAGGAGATTTAAAGCCGCCTCTCCTTTTTGTTGAGGTTTAAAAGAGTCTTCATTAAAGAGGACACTGCAGTTTTAGGACCAGCTCCATCCAGTGAATAACTGAATCCATCAAATCCTGTTGTAAATTACACCATGTTATATTTTGACCAAAACTACCATTTAATTTAAAAAAAGTACATTTATGATTAAAGATAAAGTTGGGAATGTGCACAAACTTTTGATGTAGCCTCTGCTAAATTTTTCCTTTTCTTGGTTGCTCTTCCAGAATGAAATACTCGTTTATTTAGACATCTGAGACATAGATGCACATTAGAGTAGATTGTTGTAGTCTATTGACCCTAAAACGACATTAAATTAAATTTATACTGAGGTGTAAAATAGAGGAGCAGATTTATGGTTGTGATGCTAGTGCTAATGTTAGCATGCTGCCTTTTTAGCTTATTTTCTGGCAAAGGAAAAATAACAATACGTTATATATATATAATATATATATATATATAAAATATATATTGATGCGTGTGTGTATATTTAGTTTTCCCCCAATTTTTTTTTTTTAAATGCAGCTTCTAAAACAGTTGATGCCATTTCTTCAGTCAGGGTAATGGAGAGAGGAAGTGGTGTAACACGGACTCTTCCTCTGCGCTCCAAAGAGGGCACTGCAGCCCAGAAAACATCATACAAGCGTCTTGAGTTCTCTGAGTTTTTGTGACAAACCTGAAGAATCGTGTGGCTGGAAAAAAATCTGCGAATTTGTGAAATCTTGAATTAAGAAACGTAAATATGCGGGGGAAACAATGTATGTGTGTGTGTATATGTATATATATATATATTATATATATATATATATATATATATATGTATATGTATATATATATAATATATTATATACGTGTATATTATATATATATACATATATATATATATGCGAATTTGTGAAATCCTTATAAGAAACGCGAATGTGCGGGGAAACAATGTGCGTGTATATATTATATATATATATAATATATTATATTATATATATTTATATATATGTATGTATATATATATAATATATACGTGTATATATATATATATATATAATATATATATTATATGTGCATATATATATAATATATTATATACGTGTATATATATATATATATATATATATAATGCGAATTTGTGAAATCCTTAATTAAGAAACGCGAATGTGCGGGGGAAACAATGTGCGTGTGTGTGTATATATTATATATATATAATATATTGTATATATTATATATATATAAAATATATGGCTGACATTTTTGTTACTCGAGCTAAAAAGGAAGCATGGTAACATTAGCATTACATCACATTAATAAATCTGCAGTTAGTTTATACATATATATAAATATATAGAATTATATATATAATTTTTTGTATACTTTTTAATTATACTGTACTTTGAGATAAATGGGGAACAGCTATGTACGAATCCGCCTTTATCCTTAACTAAAAAACTAGTATTATGAAAAAAAGCCGCAGCCCTCCGAAGAAAAGGAAAAAACTGTAAACAGATCCGTATGTGAGTAGAATATAACGAAAGGGGCCAGACTTATACTTAATTAATCTATTATAAATATATCTGGGATTTCACAAATGTATACATTATTTTTCTGTTTTAATCTGTAGGCCGTTGCCTGTCATTTGATACATTGACATTTTGTGATAAATACTTACCTCTGATCATATTTTATTTTAGCGCACACATTAGGTGTTACAAGTCAGTTAACCTTTTATGACCAAATGTAGGTTTTTTAATAATTAATCTTGAAAAATATTGACAAATTTATGGACTTATAAGAAGGAAAAAAGTTTTAAATGAAATGAAATGTTTTAAAGAAGGACGTTTTACTCTTCTGGTTTACGTATGACATTCCAAACAGGGTTCTATTGATATTCTTGGTAGTTATGAATTTTATTCAACATTAATGTAAATATTATTTTGGAACTTGAGGACAAACTTGTTTGTGTTAAAATGGATAAAAAATCTACAGTAAGGGGATTCCTGACTCTCTGTGGGAGTCTGAAGATGTTAGAAAATACTCTGTAATGTAAAGATGAATTATTTTATTGACAGATATTTATTTTAAGAGACAGCTAAATAAGCTACTGCAAACATCTCTTGGTGTAAGAGGAAGATTTCCAGAGTTAACCAGGACGTTTGTGGTTTGCTGATTGGTGACTTAATGAGTCAAGTGGATCAAAGAGTGACATTTTTCTGTGTCTTTTATAAAGTTTAACTGAAAGTAAACTGAGTTTGGACAAAGATTAGAGTTTTGCAGCAGTAAAGCTGTCTAGTTTTCTGAGGAATGATTACAAAGATCTTTGTTTACAAAAGAAACGGTACGTCCCCCGCGTGCCTGTCCAACCAGGGTTCTCCTTGGTGCAGCCGGGATTTGGTCCATTTTAAGTTATTCGATAATCTATTTAAAAGTTGAAAGGACATCAGTTTGATTCTGCAGATTAATGTTAGCGCTGTGCTAAAGGTAGCATGATGCTAACTGTGTGTTTCCACTAAAGCTTTACATGTCTGATGTTTCTCTTTGGTTTTGGTCTAACCTGGAACAGCACACTGGCTTCATGGTGATGTGAATCCGAGATGGGGCCCCACACCGCAGGGGGGCCCCACGTGGTCGGGGCCCCCCCTCATGTTTTCTGAAATGGAAAATCCAGACATGGAGAATTTCAATGGGTTGAATAAGGATCAGTTTAAAGTGAACAGAAAAAAACAGATTTGACGTTTATAGATATTGAAATTCATGGAAATTCAGGGGAGAAATTGTAGGTTTAAAAACAATAAACATGTGGAAACAAATTTAATGTAAAATATATACAGTGCTCATCATAAAAGAGTACACGCTCTTTAATCTATAGCTCAATGTACAAAAGAGCAATTTCCAAAGTTTTCCTTTTATTGAACTTTTATTAAACTCTAAAACATGAAATTATCAAAAGTGTGTCATAGAAAATGTTGATTCTGAAAGGAAACAATACTGAGCACTGTGAATGTATTATTCTTTTATTTGAAAACATTGTGAATTAAAAAAAATATATTTGATTAAAACAATTTGAATAAAAAATTGAAACTCAAAAGTAACTTGAAAGAAATATTGAAAATTCAAAGAAATTTGTACATTTTAAAATAAAAAATGTAACAAAAAACCTAAAACTGTAACTAAATTAAAATAAAAATGTAACAGCTGTTGTTCATATTTTTGATTTTTTTGTTCTGTTTCTGTTCAGTTCTCGGTTTACAGTTTTAATTCTCTTTTTGGAGTTGATCCTAATTGTTCGTGGGGGCGGGGCTTTGATCCTATTGGCTACTGGGACATGATTGACATCAGGTGACAAAGGTTATGGGGGTTTTATCTCCAGAACAGTGAGAGATTATTCTTTGTCAGAGTTTTCTTTCATAAAATAAATACTTATTTTTTTAAGTATTCAATATTTCAATACTTTAAAACAGTTTTACTTGTATTCCGCATTTAAAATCTGTTTTTCCTTTCACTTGAAGCTGATCCTGGTCTGTAGACATCTTCTCTGTTGGAAGCTAGAGCTATACTCTCTGTCCGCAGAGGAGCCTGCACTGTAGAGCAGATCTAGTAGCCTTCCTCTCTGCCTGCTGGTCCTGAGCTTCGTGCGGACGCCTGTCGTCTTAATGACCACCAGTTTGATTCTTGGGAAATGTGAACTCTTGCATAGCGAGGTGTATTTATTGATGTATTTATTGGATCTGTGAATTGGGCTTCCAGCTGGAACTTGCAGCTTCTCTGGGGTTTTGAGGCCTGCAGAAAGACGTTCTGTTTGTCTTTTATGACTGTAAATACTCTGTACATGAGGAATACGTAGATCTATTTATAAAGATATTATCTTGTGTTTTATTTCCTTTGTTTGAAGGAATTGCATAGCAATAAATATTTCACAGAGTTGACCTCTTTTAATAATTGTCTTGGATCCACAGCTTTCTTGATTTTCTTTTCTGTCCTGAAAACTTCTCTTTTCCTCACCTGAGCTGCTCTCCTGCTGCTTGAAGTGATGAAATTCCTGCGACTTGGTGGTTTATCAGGAAGCCCTGCGGAGCTGTTCTGCTGGACGAAGGTTGACGCTTCTCTGCTGGAGGCGGAGCTTTCCTCCAGCGAAGCCGAGATGAGGAGATCAGATTTCTTCTGCAGAGCGACAGGAAGAAACCAGGATATAAAGAAACCTCACTTTTGACGTGTGGAGCTGAACCTTCATATTACTGGAGCTCCAGATGTTGTAGAGATGTATGTCTCTACAGAACATCTGCTGCTTTGTGTCAGATGTCTCATGAGCTGAAGGAGAAACGGTTGGAGGTTTCAGCAGAAGGTTCAGAGAGTCCATCTTTTTCCTCGTCTGTTGACCTCTCAGTAAATGAATGAAAGAGTTTGTTTCTTCAACGAGTTAATAACAAACCAGAACATCTGATTCTGGTTTGGAACCACTGACTGTACATGAGAACTGGACTGAGTGACCCCTCCATCTTGAGGTTCCAAACAGGAAGTAGATGTCTACAGAGAAATAAACAGCTGCTACTAGTCATCCTCTTCTTGATTATCCTCTTTTCTCGTATTGACCAATCAGATGCCTCAATTAAAAGTGGGCGGAGCCTGATGTCCCCACACGTCCAACATTTAAAACGTTTACAGAATTTTACAGCCTGTTTTCAAGTGGTGGGGGCGTGGTCTTCCAACAAGCTCACTCCTGATTGGTGAAAGTGGTTGCCATAGAAACAAAGACTCAACCCGACTTGGACCAATCGCTGCTCACGGATGTCGTCCGGCTTCAAAATGGTGGAATCTCTTTCACAAAAAAGGCGACTGAATTGACCTCACGTGGCTGGAGCTGAAAATTAACCATTTTGTATTTACTCAGTCCGGTTCTCTGATACAGTCGATGATCAATTAATGATTAGTGAGATATTTCACATCATCGATTGATTTATTTTTCCACCCAAGTGAACGTCATCAGATTGTTTGTTCTCCTATGATGCGGAGTGAGAAACGGTCTGACCAGGAAGGATAAAAAAGAACAAACAGACACGTCTGATTTCATCCTTTAATTATTATATTGATCAATAACTTCATTATTCAACCTATTGTTCATTTACAGATCTTTACATTTGCACTAAATGATTTCTTTAATTAAAAGTCCTTCATCAGAGTTCACACCGGTGGTGCTTCAGGTGTGAAAGTTCACCTGAACTCTGGTCTCCTGGAGAAGGCGGGTCTGTTGTCCTGCAAGTGGACTCTGGTACGGTTCACTTCAGTGTGAACACAGACGGACTTTCCAAAGAGAGGAGGAGAACCAAAGGAAGGAGGTGCTGTAAACTCTGTGTTTAGAGGAGAACTAAACAGCCTCACCATGAATCTGAAAAAAAACCTTAAGAAGTTTGGAAATGCATGCTGGGTAAAGGAGAATCTTTGATCATCAGAGATTCATGACAATCTTCGAGGAAAGATATTTACTCTTCCAGACCGCTGCTGACTTGATCGTAACTGAAGATGTTGCACGCTATCTGCTCGGATTCGATCCCACGCTCCATCAGACACGCGAACCGGCCCCCGTCGATGTAGGCCAGGTCCGAGTACCCGCTGGGGCCCTGGTTGAGGATCCAGGGGCGGCTCCAGCTCTGCGGATCCTTGGGGGTCTTGTTCAGGTAGATGCCCAGATCAATGCGTCTGTCTTTGCTGGTCGGGTGCGAGTACAGCAGCCAGCGAGGATCCTGACCGCCGCCCGCCCCGTCCACCTGAGCCGGGAAGGACACCACGCTCCCCTGACAGCCCGCGCCCGTCTCCACCAGCTGCTGAGAGGGCGGGAGGGTGACGAAGTCGTCTGCGCCGTCGTCGCTGAGGGCCTGCACCCGGAAGCCGCCCTGACTGCGAGCGTTGCAGTAGACGTAGCGGTTTCCTCCGTCATCGCACACCTCTGCCATCTCGCACTCGATGGAAACGGTTTCCAGCGCCTGACCGAACCTCCAGGTGACCCCCTGGTCGTCGCTGTAGAGGCTCAGCGCTCGGGGAACCGCGGAGAAACACGCTACGCAGGAGCACGACGGGCCGCAGGAGCCGTACGCGTAAGCGGGGATGATCAACCGGCCGCCGGCGGCCTGAACGCCGTGGCCCGGCCCGACGGCGAACGTGGCCAATTCTTAATCTCAGGCAGCTCCTTCGTTAAATCGGTGACGTCACTCCAGGTCTGGCCACCATCTTTGGAGGTCAAGTAGCAGAGGCGGGCCTTGTTGATCCCCCAGAACCTCTGCCAGGATTCGGTCGTGGTTCCTTCCACGCAGATGAAGACCAGAAAAAGCGTTCTGCTGTTTCTTTCGTAGACGGGACAGGGGTTCATGGGACGGTACCCGTTCAGACGGGTCTTGTCCACCACCGTTACAGCCTCCGACCACTGAAAGGACAAACGAGAGGCTGATTTCTGAGTTCCCAGACACATGAGGTGAGTGAGACGATGAAACCACCTCCACGCTCATCTGGGGGGCGTCCTGTCTGAGCAGGCGTCCGGTCTTCATCACCAGCTCCTCCGTGCTGGCGTCGTTGGACGTTTTCCGTCTCTCGGCGAAAGCCAGCAGGACGCCTCTGTCTCCGTCGTAGACGAGCGACGGGATCCGGTACACCTCCTTCGCTTCCTTATTGGAGTAAAAGACGGTTGTCCGGCCTTCGTCACGGGTCGCGTTCGCCATGATCTTCTGAAAATAAAAACAACATCAACTTCCTGTTTGAGGGTAATCGGACAAACCCTTCATTAGTTTGGGAGGAGACTTTATGGCTGTGAGATGGAGACGAACACGAGTCCTAACGAGTTTCCTAATAACTGATAAATGAGATGGAGGACCAATAAAGTTTGTGTGGTATCAGTGTGTTGGATAAAGAGCGCTGTGGGCGGGGTCCATAAAACACGCTTTCAGGACAAACGTTTGCATCATTTCAAATGCAAGTTTGAATTATTTTACAACATTATTTATACAATAAATAACAGTTGCGTCATTTAAAAACAGATTATTAAGACGACAAAAAAAGAATAAATTTTTTTGTAAATTAAAAAAAATTCAATTTTAAGTTCATTTCTATTTGGAGCTTATTGCAAACATTTTAATGTCTTTAAAAAATCAAATTAAATACATCAAACCATAAAAATGTTAAAAAATGTTTTCAAAATTACAAATCCTCAAAAAGTCACATAAAAATATGTTTTTTATACAGAAAATAATTCGTTTATAATTTATTTTATCTTATAATTTCCCCATTTTTGTAGCAAAAAATGATAATTTTTTACGTTTAGATGATATGGATTTGTTTTTATGTCCACAGTGAGAGATCATTTCTTGTAGACTGAAATGAATGATATTAAAGATTAAAAAATATATATTTTCATTTAAAATATAAATAAAAGTGAACACTTTATAACATTTCCTAAACTGCGTTTTTGGTAAATTCAATCATTAAAAAACTTCAGTTTCCTAAACAAACATAAAAAATGCGAAAGAAAATAAATCAATCCTGACATATTTTTAAATTTTAAGCTTTTAAGCATCTTTTCAGTGAGAAAATCTGTTAATATGTAAAGTTAATCACTAGAAATGATTTCCCTTCTACAAATGGAAAAAGAGACCAGCAGATCCTCGGACAGTCTGCATAAACACTCACCGACGGCGGCGGCTCAGCAAATGATCGACTCCTGCAGGTGGAGGTGCAGGTGGGGTTGCAGGGTGGGGTGGGAGGTAACGCTTCACAGCTTTACTGCTGCAGACTGATGATTAACCGACGGCGTTCTAATGAGATATAAGCTACAGAATTAATAAGGAACCAAAATGCATCACATGATCTTGGTTTTGTTTTTATTCATTTTCTGCTTCGTCAGTTAAAAAAAACGACACATTCTTTCTTTTTCTCCTGTTAATTTTGATTACATTTGATGCAGTTGCTCAACATTTAACATAAATGTACTTTGAGGGAGTTTCTTCTTCTTTTTTGACCTGTTTTACTGGCTGATAAAAAAGAAAATTCCCTGTTTTGACAAAATCAGAAAACTCCTGTGGTCTTTTGTGAATGAAAGTCAGTTCATTCTGATTAAAGCTTCTATACTTTTCTATTTTTTATATTGTTTTCAGTTCAAACACCTTTAACCTCTGCTAAACTGGAGGTCTCCGGGATCAGAATAAGATGAGGGCGTGACTGAGGAAATCAATCTTTAAATAGTTTGACACTTCCTTCTGTTGCTGTTGACCCCTCCTGTTATATTATGGGTCAAACTGACCAGGAAAAAAACACATTTTTCCATTTTAAAAGATCTCCTGCCTGGATTATTTAGTGTAATCAACATGTAAAGTAAATATCAACCATGCTGAACGTACCGGGAGAGCCAACTTTGGTTCACATTTTTAAAACTATCTTTCTTAAGTCTTTTAAAGTAAGCTATGTCTATAAATATGATAATATTACTTTTGACACACTAGAAAACCATTTTTAAAAATTATTTGTTTTTATTGTGAGTTTTCTTCTTACCTGGAAGTAAGACAACTCGACCTCTGAGGCTCCGCCTTTCATGACATCATCCTAAAGCCGGCCTTGGCACGTTTCTCCCACAAAAACATCCAAACCTTTGTAAAAATGGATGTGCATGTCGACCGTATGAAAGGGAGAGACGTGGTTGCAGGCCAGACACAACATTAAGCTCATCATTATAAGCATTTCTATTTCTATTCTATTAGCTTGAAGCTGAATTTGCGTATCCATTCTAGGAGATTCCTAACCGTAACCGTAACCCGGTTCTGTTTTTTTTTTTTGGGGAGGAGTGTGAACTTCACTCGAACTTCGGTCAAGACTTCCGTCTAATGATGCTCTGATATAAAGCGAAAGCTTTTGCTGATCACCACTAGGTCCGCAGAGAAAGTGTGGGGGCGGTGCTGGCAGCACAGACTCTTCCTAGAAGGGGCTGTTCCTCACTTTGTGAAGTCACAATGTTAGAACCCGCTTGTTGTCATGGATTGGGAGGGGCTTTCAGAGGAATGCTCTAATCAAAATACAGTTGGGTGTTGTTTTTGTGAAGAAATAACATTATAGTACACTTAACAGCTTAAAAAAGTGGATTTTTTTGGTATTTGCCCTTTAAGACCCTATGAAAATAGAGTTTGGAGCGTTTTAAACATGTTCTTGTGGCCTTTTTCTAATGGTGGAGGACATAGGTAAAGAAAATTAAGATTAAAACGGCATTTGTTCAAATGGTTATGAATCAGGAACAGATTAAAAAGGATTGTTTGAAAAAAATCGTATTTGTGATGTAGAAAATGCGCTGGGCGGGGCCACAAGCCCCTCGCTCCGCCCCATTCTGATGCATCCACTGACAGACAAATAGATTCACAAACGTCTTTGTTTTCCTCGCCTGAGCGGGAATCTGGATCAGATCTGTACAGCTGGAAAGCTCTGATATCGCTGCCACTTCTGTTGCACCGCTAATGTTAGCTTGTGGATGTGAGGGGCTATAAGCTAGTCGTAAGTACAGGGAGAGAAAAGGGGCGGGGTTGCTCCACACCAACACACACACAACTCAGAGATGATCTTATAATGAACTGCCGCTCTGCAGAAACTATGTCCTGGAAATCAACCGTTTTTGGCTTCTTTTTTTGGGCTAAAAACGTCATAATCATAATAAAAGATCACTGAGAATGCTTTGAAAATAAATTAGGAAATAATGTGTTGGATTGTTAATTGATTTCAGGGAATATTTCTTTTGTTTTTGTTGGCTGCGATGGATTGTTGTTAATTTCTTGTTTAAAGAACTTAAGGTGTCGCAAAAAAACACGAATGGTTCCTTTATAAATAAAGTTTCATTTGAATCTGGACCAGAAAATAAAACCGACTTTCTTAAATGTTCGGTTATAACTTGTGTAAAAAGCTTTAGTAGAAAGTAAAGCGACTGTGACGGAGAGACGGAGACACGCGCGTGCCCAGACGTGTCAAAAATGTTCTTCGAGGTTTAGCAAGTGCTGACAGTCTTTATGGAGCGCGCGCGCCCTTCCCGCCCACAGGCCCCGCCCCATCCATGTCCGCCTTCCGCGCAGCCTGATTGGCTGGAGGAGTCGTCCGCAGCGGAGGCTTGTTTTTGTGCAACACAGATGGGCGGGGACTTCTGCCACGTCACCGGGTGGGAGGGGGGGAGGGCTTTCCAAAACAAAAACATTACAGAATCCAGATCCAAAATGGCCGCCGCTGCCCCACCGGAGCCCAGCTTCCAGAGCCAACATGGCGGCCGCGCGGCTCAGTTTCACTGCTCAGAGGGGCGGGGCCGCTTTGAAGTTGAGTCACGTGACCCCCGCAGAGCCCGTGTTGACCCATTCCAATATGGTGGCCAGCCTGGCTCCACGGTTTCTGTTGATGCTGTGGTTCTGCGGGGTCAGACGCGGCGCCTGCGGTGGCGAGGACCCGCACATCCTGGGGCTGCGGCCGGAGGACCCCACCGGCGCGGTCAGCGTCCAGGACCGGATCATCTCGGTGCCCGAGGGAGCCTCGTTCCAGCTGCGCCTCTTCGGGGCCAACCTGAATGGAAACGGGACGTGGGTCGCGTTCGCGGCGGGGACCGGGACCGCCGAGGACCCGTGCGGGTCGGACGCCGCTCGGCTGGAGTCCGCCCTCAGGGTGACGGAGGAGTTCAGCCAGGACGAGCTCCACAGCGGGGTCCTGACGGTCACGGCGAACCGGAGCATCCCCGCCGGCGGGGACACCTTCCACCACCTGTGCGCGCGCAGCGGGGAGACGTGGGCGTCCGTGACCCCGGACAAGCTGCGCGTGACCCCCGGCGCCGCCCCGGACCCGCTCCCGCCGTGGGCTCTGGCGCTGCTCATCGCGCTGCTGCTGCTGCTGTGCGCGCTGCTGCGGACGCTCAACCTCAGCCTGCTGGGGCTCGACCCCGTGGAGCTGTACGTGCTGCACAGCTGCGGCTCGGAGGAGGAGAAGCGGGCCGCCAAGCGCCTGGAGCCGGTCAGGAGGAGGGGGAACTTCCTGGTGAGTGTGCGCGGGGGGGTCTTGAGGAGGATGCCGGTCTGCTGGCCCTCACCCGGCCCGCCTCTTCTGCGCAGGCGTGCTCGCTGCTGTTCCTGTGCGTGCTGGGGCACTCGGTGCTGGGCGTGCTGCTGTACCGGGCTCTGGGCTGCGTGGCCTCCGCCGCCTTCACCGGGGGCTTCCTCATCTTCCTCCTGGCTGAGCTGGCCCCTCACATCCTCTGCTCCGGGTACGGCTTCCAGCTGGCGCCCGGCCTCACCTGGCTGGCCCAGGTGTGCATGGTTCTCACCTGCCCCCTGTCCTGCCCCCTGGGGCTGATCCTGGACCTGGGGCTGCGGAGGGACATCAGCACCTGCTGCATCAGCGAGCGGGCCATGGAGATGGTCCGGACCAGCGTCAACGACCCCTACAGGTAAACCAGACCCGGATCCGGCTCGGTTGGAAGTCCAGTGTCAGTAAAACCAGCCCCCCCCCAGAGTCGTGTCCCCACCATGGCTAGACCAGGGGTCTGCAACCTGCGGCTCCAGATCCACATGTGGCTCTTTTATCTCTCCATGATGGCTCTCTGGATGAAGAAAAATACAATTATAGTAAATTCAAAAAAAAAAAATTGGAGATGAGCTATTATTTCAGCAACATACTAACATTTTTGGCTAATTTGTTACCTACTGGAGTTTTTAGGCTAATTTAGCTTCTATTTTAGCAACATGCTAACGTTTTTGACTAAGTTAGTTTTCTGAGGAATTTTAAGCTATTTTGGAGTTCAGCTAGTAATTAAGTAACAAGCTAGCTTTTTTGCTAGTAAAGTTAAAAACATAAAAAAAAACTTGCATGCTAGTTTATTATTATTATATAGTGTTTTGCTTTTGTTTGTGCCAAAAATAGACACTAATTACATTTATTAAAAAAAAAAAACCCAAAAAAGTAGGTTATGAATGCAAATCCAAATTTCTTAAAGGCTAGCGTAAGTCAGTGCGGTTCCTTTTAGGTTTTGATCAGTAGAAAACGAACCCAAATGGCTTTTTTACTGTTAGAGGTTGCAGACCTCTTGGCTAAACCAAGCAGCGACTTGATGGATGGTGTTCCTTAAAATCGGGGGTGTCAAACTCAATCATGCAAGGGTCCAAAATCCAAACTACACCTTAGGTCTGGGGTGAACAGGAGAAACATTTATTGAACACTCTAAAACTACATTTTTACAACTTTAACTTTGTTAACATGAAGTAGATAGTTGGTGTGTTTAGACGACTTGCACCAGCCGACTGTCAAAGAAAAAATAGCCGCTGGGTTAATAAAATGTCCACTGTCCTGGAGAAATAAATAAAATTCAAATGAACTTCTACAGCACACATAACCACAGATGATTTAAAATCATGTTTATTTATACATAAGGGATTCACTACTCTCTAGAAAGAGTTACAAAATACTCAGATTTCCTTCTTTTAGTGCAAGTTATTTCACATACTTCACTACAGTGCACATGTGACGTCGGTGTAAGAAACTTCCCAGCATGCACCGCGCTGACGGAGATCTCAAACAAGCTTAGTATTACCCGCGATTATGCTAGTGTGAATGCTGTGAGCTGAATTTGGCGGCTGAAGATGCTAGTGCTGATAGCTGAAAATGCTGAAGCTGATATCCAGCTAAAATGTTAGCTAAATGCCAAATTAGCCTTAAAAAAAACAAATGAAAACAACTAAGTATAAACAAAACAGCTACCAAGCCGCTAAAAAAAATAGCTGAACTTCAAAATAACATAAAAAACAGGAAAAAATTAGTCAAAACAGCTAACATGTAAGTAAGTATTTACCTGTCTCAAAAAAAGCCCAAAATTTTTTTGAAAAAATTTTCCAAAAAAAAAATTAGAATTTTTTTTTAACCAAAACAGCTAGCTTGTAGCTAAAATATTGGCGTAACTCCAAAATGGACTAAAAAAATCCTGAAAAAAATTAAATTTTCCAAAACAGCTAGCATGTAGCTGAAATATTAGCTAAACTCCAAAAATAGCCCAAAAATCTTAGTAAATCCAAAAATGGAGCATCCGAAGTCCTCCTGCGGCTCCTGGACCGACAGGTTGTGGTTGATGTTCTGTGTGCAGCGAGTTCGTGAAGGAGGAGTTCAGCCACGGGATGCTGCGCTCCAAGACGGTGGAGGACATCCTGACGCCGCTGAAGGACTGCTTCATGCTGCCCAGCTCGGCCGTCCTGGACTTCTCCACCATGTCGGAGATCATGCAGAGCGGCTACACCCGGGTGCCCATCTACGAGGAGGAGAGGTGGGGGCTTCACTTCATCCCAAACAAGCAAAGCTCAGAACATCAGGACAGGAGCCCCAGAATGAGTTTAAAAACCCGAGTTTGGCCTAGTCTGATCAGGTTATCGTATTGAGGGATTGTGACCATCCATCGTGAGACCAGCATGATGAAGCAGAGATGTAGCTGTGATAGAGCAGAGATGAAGAAGAGATGAAGCAGAGATGAAGTAGAGATGAAGCAGAAATGAAGCAGAGATGTAGCTGTGATAGAGCAGAGATGAAGCAGAGATGTAGCTGTGATAGAGCAGAGAAGCAGAGATGAAGTAGAGATGAAGCAGAGATGTAGCTGTGATAGAGCAGAGAAGCAGAGATGAAGTAGAGATGAAGCAGAGATGTAGCTGTGATCGAGCAGAGATGAAGAAGAGATGAAGCCAAGATGAAGTAGAGATGAAGTAGTGACAGAGCAGATATGAAGCAGAAAATGAAGTAGAAATAAAGCAGAGATGTAGCTGTGATAGAGCAGAGAAGCAGAGATGAAGTAGAGATTAATCAGAAATGAAGCAGAGATGAAGTAGAAATGAATTTGAGATGAAGTAAAAATGAAGCAGAGATGAAGTAGAAATGAATTTGAGATGAAGTAAAAATGAAGCAGAGATGAAGTAGAAATAAAGCAGAGTTGTAGCTGTGATAGAGCAGAGAAGCAGAGATGAAGTAGAGATGAAGTAGAGATTAAGCAGAAATGAAGTTGTAGTGCTCTCGTCAGGACATGCAAATCGCAGACTTAACACCAAGCTTAACTCCTTCCAAAGAATCAGATGAGTCGTCGAAGTAAAGTTTGTTCGTTTTACTGGACTCTTTCAATGAACAGGGAGTAAAAACTAAAATACAAAGAAAACAGAAAAAATCAATGTACAGATTCAAAATTCCTTGAAATAAGTAACAATACCTAAAAAGTGGCATGAAATGAAACAATAAATCACACTTACGACATTTGTTTGTCTATCTTAAATGCAGATGGCATTGGATGAAGAACCTCTGAACCATGTGTCCCTCTTAGCCTTCTCTCCTTTTCAGGAAGTGACCTCACTAACTTGAACAAACTTTATCAACAATTACATTTCTTTGTTAAGGAGGAACATCTCTTTCTTTTTTAAGGTGGAACACATAAACTAGACATAACACTCCTCGCCTGACCTTGTTATAGGTCACTACCAATGTAAATCACAAAAGAATGAGTGGATCTAAACATCATTGGGAAAAAGTAACACAACTTCAGTAATGGGTCTAGAAAATGTCTTCACATGACCTTGATCAATGGTATTAACCTCAACTTGTCTGACGTGGCCATCTGAACCAGCAAATGTGCTTTTTATTCTGGCCATAGGCCAATGGTTGCGTTCAGCTGCTTTGTCTTTGAGGAGAACCACGTCTCCAACCTTTAAGTCCTTTCGAAGGGTTGTCCACTTATGTCTGCCTTGCAGGCAAGGCAGGTATTCCTTGCGCCATCGCGTCCAGAATTGATTTGCCAGGGCTTGTACTTGCCTCCACTGCTTAGTGAACATGTCCTTCTCTGAGAAGTCGCCAAGAGGCGGTGAAACACCTGACTTTTGGGTGAGAAGCATGGATGGCGAAAGCACTTGAGGGTTGTCCGGGTCAGAAGAAACTGGTATCAGAGGCCGTGCATTCATAATTGCAACAACTTCTGCCATTAATGTAGAAAGTACCTCATGGGTGAGCCGGACTTTTGATTGGACCAACAGGGAGTCCAAGATCCTCCGAGAAACTCCAATCATCCTTTCCCAACTGCCCCATGTGCGAAGCATGAGGGGATTAAACTTCCAAACACATCCACATCCGTCGAGGTATTTCTGAACCTTTGAGTCCAGTGAGTTTTTGTCCATTCCAAGTTCTTTACTCGCACCAATGAAGTTGGTGCCACAGTCTGACATCAACTGCTTGGCTGGTCCCCTCATGGCGAAGAAGCGCCTGAGTGCATTTATACAACTTGAGGAATCCATAGACTCGATGAGCTCAATGTGTACTGCTCGAGAACTCAAGCAGCTGAACATAATCGCCCATCTTTTGTTCTCAGCATGACCCCCACGTGTTCTTCTTGAAGCAACCATCCATGGACCAAAGACGTCCAGTCCCACATAAGTAAATGGGGGACAGACTTGGAGGCGTTCGACAGGCAAGTCTGCCATGCGTTGTTCTTCCACCTTGCCTCGAAGCTTCCTACATGTTACACAGTTATGAATAACTGTGCAGATGAGCCTCTTGCCACTCAAGATCCAGTACCCTGCTGCTCGAATGGCTCCTTCTGTAAAGTGTCGTCCTTGATGTTTCACTTGCACATGGTAGTGTCGTGTTAGCAGAAGGGCTATGTGGCCATTCTTTGGCAGGATCACAGGATGTTGTTCATGAGATTCTAAGTCTGAATTATGCAGACGACCACCAACACAGATCAAGTTATTCCGAATCACTGGACAAAACTTTAGAAGACAGCTGTCTTTTGGAATAGGCTTTTGAGCATGAAGAGCTGAAAGTTCTTTTGGGAAGGCAGAACCCTGCTCACTCTGGAGGATAACATTCATGGCTTTGTCCATTTCCTCAGGTGAACGTGGCTTCTCACACCAGTGCCACCCTTTGCATGGACCATCTCCACTTGCGTGCTTAAAGGATGTTGCTATGTGCCTCAGGCAGACAACAGCTCGAAGAAGTGGCTGGAGGCTGGAAAAACGCTGAAAGCGATCTGGATTCAGATAGTTCCTCTTCAAGTGTGTACTATAGGTTTTGACTTCTGGCCTGATTTCAGTGTCGTTTTCTGGTTGTATCAGTTCAAATCCTTCCGATGTATGGATTTCTTCATCCACAGTCTTTTGCAAAAACGCTGGTCCACAGAACCAGTTTGTTTGTGTTAGTTGAGAAGGGGGTAAAAATCTTGAAATGTGGTCTGCTGGATTTTCTTCAGAAGGTACATAGTGCCATTGCTGTGGTTTGGATGAATGTCGAATGCGCTGGATCCTGTTATGGACGTAGACGTAGAATCTTTTGGTTGCGTTATGAATATATCCAAGTACTACTTTGCTGTCACTGTAGAAGTTCACATTGTCAAACTTTACATCCATCTCGTCCCGGATGAGGTCCGCTAGCTCAGTAGCTAAAACGGCTGCACAAAGTTCCAAGCGTGGAATCGTAGGTTCTGATTTGGGTGCTAATCTTCCTTTGGCCATTATAAGTCCAGCCTCTGTGTGACCATCAGTTGAGACCGCCTTTAAATAGGCAACAGCTCCAATAGCTTTCGTTGAAGCATCAGAGAAGACGGCAAGCTCAACATGTTTGCTGTTACTTAAAGATATGTCCATATAAGTCCTCGGTATGTGCAACTGCTTGAGATCTTGAAGCGATTTACACCATAAGTCCCACTTGCCACGTTTTTCGTCTGCGAGGGGAGCGTCCCAGTCTGAAAGGTCGGCAGTGAGTTCTCTGAGAAGGGCTCTTCCACAAACTGTCACGGGTGCCAATAGTCCAATGGGGTCAAAAATGCTGTTCACGGTGGACAATACACCACGTCGAGTGAATGGTTTTGACTCCATAGACACGGAAAACGTGAAGGTGTCTGTAGATATCTCCCATAGGAGGCCCAAACTGCGCTGGATAGTATCCGTTTCTCCGGTAAGGTCTAAGTCTTTGGTTGACACGGCACAGTCTTCCTGGCAAAAGGCCTCTAGAACAGTTTGACTGTTGGAGATGAACTTGTGGAGGCGAATGTTTGATTCTGCCAGAGAGGCCTGTGTCCTTTTCAGCAAGTCTATTGCTTGGTCCTCAGTTGGTACAGAGACAAGGCCATCATCAACATAGAAATGTCTTTCAACAAACTGAACAGTATCATTTCCATACTTTGATGCGCCTTCTTGAATGGCTCTTCTCAGCCCGTAGGTGGCAACAGCGGGCGAGGGACTATTGCCAAACACGTGGACTTTCATCCGGTACTCAACAATCTCTTTGTTGATGTCATTTTCTTTGTACCACAGGAATCTGAGAAAGTTGCGATGACTCTCTGTAACTTCAAAACAGTAGAACATCTGCTGGATGTCTGCCAACACGGCTACTTTTTCCTTGCGAAAGCGAAGCAAGACTCCAATCAAAGTGTTGTTTAAATCTGGCCCAGTTAGTAGAACATCATTGAGGCATATTCCTTGGTATTGGGAACTTGAATCGAATACCACTCTAATCTGGTTTGGTTTCTTAGAATGATATACTCCAAATGTGGGAAGAAACCAGCATTCTTCATTGTCCTCAAGAGGTGGTGCCACTTCGGCATGTCCATTCTGAAGAAGTTTGTCCATAAACGCGAAATATTGTTCCTGCATCTTCGGGTTTCGTTTTAATAATTTCTGTAGAGAAAGAACTCTGTTAACAGCCTGCTCTTTGTTGTTAGGAAGGCGTGTGCGTGATTCTTTAAATGGCAGTGGTGCCACCCAAGTGTTGTCGCAGTTCTTGTGAACCTCAGCATCCATTTTTTCCATAAACTTTGCATCTTCGATCGATGGAGCAGGTTTGTTGTCCTGATCTGTTCTGTTGAACACTGTTTTACCAAGCGATTCCTCTGTTACCTTGGTGACATGGTGGAGCTTGGGTAATGCCTCTTTTACTTGCATGTAACTTGTACACGGTTGAAAGATGGAGTGGCGACCGTTTTCCAAAACAGTGGTTTTGAAAGTGTTAACGACAGGTTTGTGAATATTTCCAAGACACACTTCTCCAATTACTACCCAGCCAAGATCCAAACGCTGAGCAAATGGAGCATTGTGTGGTCCATTCACCTGCTGCCTAACTTTATGCAGCCTCAGTGCGTCTCGTCCCAGAAGAAGGAGAATTTCTGCATCTGGGTCCAACTCTGGTAGATGTTTAGAAAGGTGTCGCAGATGTGGTTGATGGATCACGTCATTTGGAGTTGGAATCTCTGTCCGATTATTTGGGATGTTGATACACTCAATGAGTGGTGGGAGAGGAACAGCAATTCTCCATCAATGGATTCAATAAAAAAATCCTTCTGCTTTTCTTCCTGATGTTTCTTCCAAACCTGAACAAGTCTTCAGGAGGTATGAAGATGGCTCACTTTCGATTCCAAACAAACTAAAGAACTCTGGTCTTGCTAATGACCGGTTGCTCTGGTCGTCTATCACTACGTATGCCTTTACGACCTTGTGGACCGCATCCTGCGGATATATTTTTGCAAGGCATATTTTTGCACATGAGCGACTGAACTGTCCTTTGCCACATACCTCAGTGCAGTTTGAACTTATCTCCGTTGGATCTGGATTAACGGTTACATCCTCCTCGCCGTCCAACTTAGGTGGTGGGAGAGCCTTTGGTGGTTGTGTTCCCGGATGCATGGCCGTAACGTGGTAGGTACTGTCACACACCTGGCACCTTACAGATGTCTTACAGTCCTTGGCCATATGTAATGTTGAAGCACAGCATTTAAAACATATGCCGTTTTTCTTGAGAAAGATTTTTCGTTCTTCTATTGGTTTGTTCCGGAAGGCTTTACAACTTTGAAGTGAGTGTGGTTTTTGTGTAAGGGGCATATTTCATTTGGGTCAACGCCAGTTGGTTTTTTGGGTTGTGGTAAAGAGAAGTCTGTCTTCTGTACTGTGAAGGTTCTGTCGTTTTTTTCTGAAGGTTGTTCTCTCTTGTTTTGAAAAAGCAGTGACATTTTTTTGGTTCATGAAGCTTGGATCATTTCGCTTCTTTGCTTCATAGCACACGAATTCGCAGAAGTACCAGAAAGGGGGAAAATGTCCATTGTTGTCTTCTTTATATCTTGATCCAGCAGAAAGCCATTTCTCTTGGAGGTTATATGGTAACTTGCCCACTAGTGGCAAAATACCACGAGACGTATCTAAATAAGACAGTCCAATGAGATATCCATCCTCTTTGAAGCCAAGTATTTCTGTTAGCAAGTCCCCATATTCACGAAGCTTGATGTTATCTCTAGGGTTGAGATAAGGAAATGTCTCAAGACGCTCAAAAAGTGACCTTTCTATGACTTCTGGAGCCCCGTAACACTCTTCCAGTCGTTCCCATGCTTTAGCTAGTGCTGCGGCTGGATTGCTAGCATAAACTCCTCTGATGCGTTTCACATATTCTCGAGATTCTTTTCCAAGCCATTTGATCATTAGGTCCAGTTGTTGTACAGCACTTAGCTGAATGTCACTGGTTACACTACAAAATGATGCATACCATCCTCTGTAGTTTTCTGGTTTGTCATCAAACTGATACAGGCCTGAGTTGGTGAGATCTCTCCTGGCTAAGTACTGTGCTAAAGGTTCTGTTGCAGGTGTTGGAAAAACTGCAGAATCCTTACTTGGGGGTGGAGGAAAAGGCTGAGCATGCACATTTAACCACCTCGGAGAGTATGGTTGAAAGTTTCGCTCCTCATTTCTTTCTGGTTTTCTGATATCTTCTCTTTTGGTTTTCATTTCAATTCTTGTGTTAGAAGGTTGATTAGTTTCATCTTTTTCTTCAAAAGCGTGTTTAATGCCTTCTTGTGAACAGTTTATAGCCTTGTCCTTCTTGATGTCAACAGCGAAACTGCATTTCTCATTCTCCATATGTGGTTGACATGCATGAGGTAGATGTGTTGTCGAAGCACTTCCTTTAAGAGTATTTTGTGAACGGACATATTCACCTGTGCGTTTCATTCTGTCGTGATGCTCTGTCGAAGATGCTTCATCAACAACTTGTAGTTCTTCAGCCATTTCTAAAACTTGTGCCTCACGTGCAGTCACTTCAGCTTCACATTGTAAATTCAATACTTCCATTTCTGCTTGCAGTTTTATTTTTTCAAACTGTAATTCTGCTTCTTTTTTTTTTTGCTTCAAACTCCATATTGGCTGCTTCCAGCTTTAATTCTTTTGTTTAGTAGCATATTCTGCTCTTATTTTTGCTGCTTCAGCCTTTGCTCGTGCACGCCCTGCTGTGCTAGCTGAAGACACTGAAGATTTTCCACTTGCAGATGATTTTGAGCCCTTGGATGCCATCTTGTTTTTGATTCCATTAAATGTCTTTTTACTGTAGTGCTCTCGTCAGGACATGCAAATCGCAGACTTAACACCAAGCTTAACTCCTTCCAAAGAATCAGATGAGTCGTCGAAGTAAAGTTTGTTCGTTTTACTGGACTCTTTCAATGAACAGGGAGTAAAAACTAAAATACAAAGAAAACAGAAAAAATCAATGTACAGATTCAAAATTCCTTGAAATAAGTAACAATACCTAAAAAGTGGCATGAAATGAAACAATAAATCACACTTACGACATTTGTTTGTCTATCTTAAATGCAGATGGCATTGGAATGAAGAACCTCTGAACCATGTGTCCCTCTTAGCTTCTCTCCTTTTCAGGAAGTGACCTCACTAACTTGAACAAACTTTATCAACAATTACATTTCTTTGTTAAGGAGGAACATCTCTTTCTTTTTTAAGGTGGAACACATAAACTAGACATAACAGAAGTAGAGATGAATTTGAGATGAAGCAGAGATGAAGTAGAAATGAAGTAGAGATGAAGTAGAAATGAAGTAGAGATAAAATAGAGATGAAGCAGATTTGAAGTAGAAATGAAGCAGAGATGAATTTGAGATGAAGCAGAGATGAAGCAGATTTGAAGTAGAAATGAATTTGAGATATAGTAGAGATTAAGCAGAAATGAAAAAGAGTTGAATTTGAGAGGAAGCAGAGATAGAAGCAGAGATAAAGCAGAGATGAAGTAATCTCTTTCTTTAGAGAAAGGGTGGAGAAGATGTTTTTTTACACTTCTTTAACCCTCCACCTTTCCTCCACCTTTTCAACAAAGTGGAGCCACTTCGTGTGACCTCACATGACCTTTACAAAAATCTTTTTTTTTTTTTTTTTTTTAAAACAAAGTTTTGCTTCTAATAATAAAAATCTCAAACATGTTTTTATGATTAATGTTTGATTAAAAGCAGCAGTAAAGAAATGTGGAAACCTGGAGGCGGGCTCGTGTTCTGGCAGCTCTGGGGAGGAAATGTGGAAAAGTTTAACTTTAATCTGGACCTGGTTACTGTTTGAACTCTGAACTGTCTGCTGTATCCATCTGTAACTGTTCAACCGGGTCGACCCGGGTCTCAATCTCAAACCCAAAAAGGGAAAATAAACCCTGAATCAAAAATCTCCAGTGGAGATGAAACAGCTGCGACTCTGGACCGTCTGAACAGAACCGGCTCCTGTCCTGCAGGTCCAACATTGTGGAGATTCTGTATGTTAAAGACTTGGCGCTGGTGGACCCGGATGACTGCACTCCCATGACGACCATCACCAAGTTCTACAACCACCCGCTGCACTTTGTCTTCAACGACACTAAACTGGACGCCATGCTGGAGGAGTTCAAGAAAGGTGAGCGGTGGGAGGGGGCGGAGCCTGTACCGCAGGAGGTCCGGTCGATCTGCTCCTTCTGTGTCCGCCTCTCTGATGGAAATCCTCCTGAGATGTTTTCAGTGAGACTAGAAGCCGGGTTTTGATTCACTTCAACATTTTAGACACAAGAACGACAGAGAAATTTGACCAATATGGCCGCCACGGCAACGCAGAAGAGTCCTTAGCAACCGTACAAACATGTTCATGTCTGACGCGGATTCACACGTTTATCAGTTTTTCTGATGTTCCTTATGAACCGGAGCTGCTTTGATCCGATTCAACGTTTTCAGTTTATGTAATTGACTGTATACGAGAACTGGACTGAGGCAGTGTGATGTCACCCATAGAAATTCAAATCAGTCGTCATTTTTTTAATGATACAAACGCCGCCACGGCATATTGGAGCCAAACGACATCAGTGATTGGTCCGAGTCGTTCTCAGTCAATGTTTCTATGGCAACCACTCTGGCCAATCACAAGTGAGCTCGTTGGAAGGCCACACCCCTATCACTTGAAAGCAGAATACATGAAGTGCCATCAGGCTCCGCCTCCTTTTATTGTTTATAATTTGAACTTCAGAAGAAAAATATGAAAAGACGAGAATTATCAAGAACGATTATTCTGACCAATCGAATGGAAGTCGTTGAGATTTTGGCTTCTTGGAGCCACTTCCTGTTTGGAACACCAGAGGGGAGCAGTCACTCAGTCCAGTTCTCTATATACAGTCAATGGTTCAAAACTTTATTGTTAAAAGCGTAAATGTAAATGTGATTACTAAGGAACGAGTGAAATGTAACATTTTTGTAGAAACCTAAAAAATGAATTTCCATGTTTGTTTTAGGAAAAGTCCGATAGTTACGGAGGCGGCCATGTTGAATCCACTCCAGTTCTGTGTAGAACTAACAGTTTAATCAGCTGGGGTTATGAGAGGATTGTGGGTATTCGGTCGGTTTGTGATGAGATGAAAACCTTCGTGTCTGGACTCCTCCCAGGTAACTCCCACATGGCCATCGTCCAGAAGGTGAACAACGAGGGGGAGGGGGACCCGTTCTACGAGGTGCTGGGATTGGTCACTTTGGAGGACGTCATCGAGGAGATCATCAAGTCGGAGATCCTGGACGAGTCCGACGGCTACCGTGAGTGTGTGTGAGCGTGCTCCGTCCGTGTCCCGGCGTGGTCGTTCACGCCCGCGTGTCGCCCCCCAGTGGACAGGAAGCTGAAGCGGCCCCTGCCCCCCCTGGAGATTTCCCTGGAGCCCCGCGGCTCCAGCGAGGAGTTTTCCCTCTTCAGGCCTCCGGAGGGAGAACCCAAGATCCACACGTCGCCACAGCTGCTGCTGGCCACGCACCGCTTCCTGTCCAGAGGTGACGGAAGT
The DNA here is from genome assembly GCA_003999625.1 of Oryzias javanicus. Classification (NCBI taxonomy): domain Eukaryota; kingdom Metazoa; phylum Chordata; class Actinopteri; order Beloniformes; family Adrianichthyidae; genus Oryzias; species Oryzias javanicus. The sequence goes on along the minus strand of CM012448.1, from coordinate 29,074,401 downwards.
GAAAGCAGACTTTCTACTGGCTGACGTTTAAGGTGAAAACAAACTGTGACCTCTGACCCCGCAGAGGTGGAGCACTTCAGCCCCGCCCGAGTGTCCGAGAAGGTTCTGTTCCATCTGCTGCGGCACCCCAGCGTCAACCAGGAGGTTCACTTCGAGCCCAACAACCGCCTGAGCCCGAGCCACTACCTGTACACCCGGAACCAGCCAGTGGACTACTTCATCCTGCTGCTGCAGGTACGCACGGCCTCCACTGGAGCTGGAGCTCCAGTCTTTATGTTCTTTGATTTACTCCAACTTTTTATCCGTTTACACGATAATTCCAGCAGATTTTGTCGGAGAACAGCGACATGATGGGAAGTTCTGTCCTTTTTTTAAGAGTCTCTGCCCTTAACGAGAACTTTGGTCCTTAATTATTATTTCTGTCCTTAACAAGAAGCTCAATCCTTAACGAGAACTTTTGTCCTAAACACCTATTCTTTCCTTAATGAGAACTTTTGTTGTTTGGGTCATTTTTACTCCAATGACACCTGTAACTCCTTTCTGGCATTTTTTGATCATAAAATACAAACTTTACATCAGCACCTTCACTCCCCTCCCCCTTCTCTCGTTTCCCCAGATTCCTTCTCTGTCTCCCATTCATTTTCTACTTTCCAGCTGCCTGATCCCAGTGAAGTCTCTTCCCTCATCCAAAAGTCAAAGCCCTCTACATGCCAGCTTGACCCTCTCCCAACGTCCTTGGTCAAGTCATGCCTCTCCTCTCTTCTTCTGTTTATCTGTGCCATTATTCATTCTTCATTAACGACTGGTATTGTTCCTATTTCTCAAAACGGCTGTTGTCAAACCAACTTTGAAAAACCCGGTTCTGATCCTAATATCCTTAGCAACTACCGTCCAATTTCTAACTTACCATTTATCTCCAAAATCCTTGAAAAATTGTTGCCTCCCAACTCAACGCCATCTCATGCAAAATAACCTCTTTGAACCCTTTCAATCCGGTTTTCGCGCCTCTCACAGCACAGAAACGGCTCTCATAAAAATCACTAATGACCTCCTCCTTGCAGCTGATTCTGGACTCATCACATCCTCATCTCCTTGACCTGAGTGCAGCCTTTGATACGATATCCCATTCCATCCTCCTCCATAGACTTTCTTCTCTCGGAATTTCCTCCACCCCCTCCGCTGGTTTCAGTCTTACTTCTCTGACCGCACTCAGTTCATCCAGCTTAAATCATTTCGATCCAGTCATCATCAGTTTCCACCGGTGTTCCCCAAGGTTCCGTCCTTGGCCCCCTCTTCTCATTACTCACCTCCTCCCTTGGCAATATTTTTGTAAATTCAATATTGATTTTCATTGTTTCGCGGATGACACCCAGCTCTACCTGTCCAGTAAACCTAATTCCTCTCTTCCACCCCCGTCCCTCTCCTCCTGTCTATCTGAAATAAAACTGGTTACAGTCAAACTTCCTTAAACTCAATAGCGACAAAACTAAAATACTTCTTGTAGGCTCTAAATCCACCCTCTCTAAAGTGCCAAGTATCACAATTCCTATAGATTGTTTTCTGTGTCCTCCTCTCCTCAGGTAAAGAGTCTGGGTGTCATCCTTGACAGCTCACTATCATTTCATAACCACATCAATAATGTTACCGAGCTGCTATTTCCACCTGCGAACATAAATCGTCTCCGCCCTCTCTTACGGTCCACTCCGCTTCGATTTTGGTTCACAGTTTAGTCACCTCCCGCCTTGATTATTGTAATTCCTCCTCTATGGTCTCCTAACAAAACCCTCAATAAATTACAACTGGTCCAGAACTCAGCTGCCCGTATAATCTCTAGGACTTCAACCTATGACCACACACCCTGTCCTCCAGCAATTGCACGGCTCCCAATTACAGCAGAATTCAGTTCAAACTCCTCCTTCTGACCTTTAAAGCCCTCCATAATCTGGCACTCCTTACCTCTTGATTCCTCCCTTGTCGTTCTCTCCGGTCATCTTCTTCTCCAGCTCTCTGTACCTCCTGCGCGCACGGTCTCTATGGGGAGCCGAGCCTTCAGTCGGTCGGCTCCCAAACTCTGGAACTCTCTCCCACCCGAACTCCGCAATATTGTCTCCCTACCAATTTTCAAATCCCATCTTAAAACTTACCTGTTTAAATCTGCCTTCTCACTTTGATTTTCTGTGTACTCTTACTGATGTTTTATTTTTTATAATGCTCTGTTTTTATGTCTATTTATTCTGTTTTATCATGTACAGTGTCCTTGGGTGACATGAAAGGCGCTTTAAATAAAATGTATTATTATTATTATTATTTTGTACTTGAGGAGGACTGTTGTTCCTAAGTAGAAGTTCTGTCACCGGAGACTCCTCAGGTGTTCACAGGTTAAACACCTACTCCAATTAAACTCGTCTTTTTTGTGTTCCTAGCGTTTTCTCATAATAGTGAAGCTGTATCAAATAATTTAAGATTAAAATTACGTTTCCCAGTATTTCTCGATCCAAATCGAGTTGGATCAGAAAACTGGATGCTAGAAAAACCTGTGACTAATGATGCAACTATTGACTTTACACTCTGTTGCTCCGCCCCCTCTCCTCGTCCAAGCTGGCTGTACGGATGGATTGATCCAATGTGGCTTAACGTTAATAAGCTAATGCTAGCTTGCGGCTATAAGGTTGCGCAGACAGAGCCCCCAGCAACAGGAAGGAGGTTGCCAACAGCCCCGCCCACAAGCCAGAACTGAACTTCCAATGAACTACTGCTCCTGCTGTGACTTAAAAAGGTTTTAGCCTAAAACTGATCATTAAAAGACTTCTAGGAATGATTTTAGAATAGAAAATATTCTGTTTGGAGTGGGATTTGAAGAAGAGATCACCAGAGAAAATGTTTTTATGTTCAAATGATTTCTGATACAAGTTATGGTATAAAAAGTTCATTTTTGCAGGTTTCTAAAGCAGATTCTGATCTAAAAGCTACAGAAAACAAAGAACTTGTGAGAATTGAACGTTTCCGTCTGTTCTTTTGCAGGGTCGGGTTGAAGTGGAAATCGGCAAAGAGGGGCTCAAGTTTGAGAACGGGGCGTTTACGTACTACGGAGTGTCGGCCCTGACGCTGCCCTCCTCAGGTGAGAGCGGGAACTGCACATGAACGCACATAAAAGCAGACTGTGGGTTTTAGCTGCAGCTTCTCGTTCTGCTTTGACACTAACAGAAACTGTTTGGTTGCAGTGCACCAGTCGCCGGTGTCGACCCATCGGGGCTCTCCCAGAGACCCCTTTGATTCTGGGGAGGCCACCAGCCCGTCCAGCTACTGTCCCGACTACACCGTCCGCGCGCTGACGGACCTGCAGCTCATCCGGGTCTGTGCACGACCTTTCACCTTTCTGTGTCCAGGTCTTCTGGTCTGAAACCGTAAAACCATGAAAGCTTCAATCTCTTCATATTTGAAGTTCATGTTCAGAAACTGCAGATGAAAGTGCAGCTGAATCACAGAAGATCAGGAACATTAGACAACGTCTATCTGTGACTCCAAAGTTAAATTAATACACGTTCTTTTTAACAAAAATTGCATTGTGGTCTATATTTGCTAATGTATTGAGCTCTGGTTTTTGCAGATTTTGGGAAATTTCTAGTGCTCTCGATTGTGGAATTGTAGATTCAGTCAGCACTATATAATGGCAAACGCACTATGTAGCGTGTAGGGAAGGAATCCAAACACAGCTATTGCTAGCGTAGCTAGCTAGCAAAAATAGCTAAACGCTGCTCAATCATTTAGTATCGGAATATAGTTCAAATTTAATCCATGAATCCTTGACTTTGGCTGAGAAAGCTGATATGACCTTAGGTATGACCAGATTAGGAATATGGGCATGGTAACCATGGAAATTCAAAAATTTACTTTTGCCGATTCTTTTAAAGATTACATCGATCTGTTCGTCACCTCCAGGCGACCAAAAAATAAAATGGTTGCTATGGAGAAAAACCAACAGAAATGCCGCCATTGTGAAAAATGTGTCATTAATTTCCTTTAGCGCTTCTCTCATGTCCGCCATGTTAAATTTAGTTTTAGCGTTTCAGAATATTCAAAACTTTATTGACATCCGTTCAGGTTTGCGGCTTTGCCGTGAGGGTCTAACGCGTGGATCTCTGCAGGTGACGCGCCTGCAGTACCTGAACGCCCTCAGGGCGTCGCGGGTCGGCCAGAGTCCAGACCCCCCCGAGATCAAGATCCTGCCCAACAGTCAGATGAAGCTGCTCAACGACAGAAACGCCGCACAAGGTAGCCGCGCTCGCAGCGCCGTGTGACCCCCCCCCCGGCGGCGCCGTGTCTGTTGGAATGTGCTTTCCTGTTTGCCTTCAGCTGAACTGAATTAATTTTCTCTCTCTCTTTCTTCTACCTCCCGCCGTGCCTCCTCTCCTCTGGCCCGTCCAGAGTTCCCTGTAAACTTTTCTTTCTTTGATACCATTGAGAACTACGGTTGAGCGCTTTTGTTTTGCATGAGGTAAACGAGCGCAGGAACCCCGCCTCACCAGGACTGTTGTCACTAACCAAAGCGGTGCTCCTTGTGTGCTTGTGTGAGGCAGCAGGTGTGTGTTTTCTCCTCCTCTAACCATCCCACCTCCTCCAGGCCTTCAGGCCACGATCCGCTCACCTCCTTCATCCTCATACCTGAAGGAATGCGTTCACGCCGGAGAAACAAAAACCAGAGATGAAAACGTGTCAGTGGACGACAATCTGACAGGAACGCCAAACGAAAGCACTTTACCTGCTGTGGCGGAGGAGAAGTTCCTCTGGATTTCACCAAACTAAAGTTTAAACAGGAAAATGTAAAGCAATAAAGTGTCAGTGCTTCACAGCTCCAGGAGGTGGCGCTGCACACACAGTATAGAGCAGTGGTCCTCGATCCAAAAGAGGCCAAATTTGACATTTTTAAGATAACAATTTCTGTCAATTTATATTCAAATTAGAATTCTACTACAAGAAATTTAGTCTAAAATATCAGTAGATTCTTTTATAAAGATGATTCAGATTCAATGAAACAAAGTTGAAAAATTTGATTGAAAATATTCCATAAAGGAAACATTACCTGATGTTTTTTCCCATTTTAATCTTAAAAAATGTATTTTTCTCGACAAAAACTTTAATCATATTTAGTCTTTTTATAAATCCTCATTCATTGAGTATTTTTTCAACACAGGATTTTTCTGAGCTAAAGTTTCTGAACCTGATTCAGCCTTAATGTAGGAAAATTCTCTAACAAGTTTCCAGTTTTTAATTGATTGAATCTTCGTTCAAACGTTTGAACTTTGAGGCTAACAACCGGACGCTAGCTTCAGCTACGTCTGACTCTTAAGATGGAACGGAGAAATAAAGCAAAATAAAACGACACAACCGTCATCAAGCTGGTTGTTGTAAATAAAATATGAATCCAACTTTACTATATTTGTGTTCATATATTAACCAATAATTCGGTATATCGAGGTGCTTTTGTCTGTAAACAGCAGCTTTATTGTTCTTTTAAGTTGAAGGTTCTTCGGTTTCCTCACTGGAACTTTCCAAATACGTTTATGGTTTTTGTTAGCTTTGAGCTGCTAGCTTAGCCATGCAGCTAGCCGCTTTAAGTCACATGACGTGTGAACAGAATCCAGACGTTTTCCAAAATAAAACTTAATTCAGGATCCGAAAATAAAACAACAATCTAAATTATGTATTTCTTTTACTCCTGTCTGTGGCCCGGTACCAAGTGACCCGTGGACCGGTACCGGTGGTACCGGCGGTACGGCCCGGGGGTTGGGGACCACTGGTGAGATTACAAAATAATCAGCTTTAATTAATAATGAAATCCGATCTTCAAAGACGCCTGAAAGCATCAAAAGCATCTTCTTCCTTTGACGGTCGTTATTTTAGAAATAAATTATTACAACTTTTTAAATCCCTCCAAGTTTTCTAAAACAAAAAGTGTCACTAAAATCAGAATCACTGAAAGCTTGGATTCATTCACTGCTTTGAAAAGGCAGCTTTTACAGAAACTTCAAAATAAAAGAAGCAATAAATTTAACTTTTTGTTTTTTATTTCAGAATTCCATTATTGTCCCTTAGTCCCGCCCTCGAACGCTCCCGTCCAATCAGAGATGAGTTTCGTTTTTGGTCGTTTAGTCCCGGGAAACGGGGCTTTAAGCACAAGAAGCTAAAAACACGAACCTCAACTTCCTGAGAAGTACCGCTTTACTTCCACATTTACCCCCGATCAGACGCGGTGACGCCGTTTTAGCTTCAACGTTGGCGCTAACCGAATGAAACTTTCATCTGATTGGAGAGCAGAAAGAAAGACGAACAAACAGGACACAAACCAAACCAGCAGCTTCTTCCACCTGTCCCCGTTTAGCCCCGCCCCCAAACCACCCCGCTCCCACCCCCATGTTCCTCTGTGTGTTCTCATCCCTGCGGTGATGATGTCATCTCTCACTCACCTCTCATTGGTCGGGTCCCACAGGTGGCAGCCGAGCCCAGGAGAGCTCCACAGAAGAGGAGGCTCATGGGTAATGCGGTCCAAACTGCTAATTTAAGAAGAGAAAGTCTATTTTTAATTGATGAATCCTCTATGGCTGGAACGTAGGACGAGACTGGAGTGGGAGGGATCACTGCGCACACGTTCATCTCCATTTTCATTCCTTCAGTGATTTATGTTTATATCTGGATCTGTAAATGTCTGTATAAATGTAGAGAACAACTATGTCAATCTTCTAAACTCACTTTATTATTATTATTATTATTTGGTAACAAATGTGATCTTCTGTTGATCAGTAGAAAGACTTGTTTGGTCGCTGTGGTGGAAACAGGAAGTGAACGGTCACATGACATGATTTTGGGTCCATAACTTTCAGAGCAGCTTCCTCCAGACGGTCGTCACCAAAACACTCCATTACAGTTTTGTTTATTAGTTAACGAGGATTTTATTTAATGAAGGGTCTAAAAATGTTCAGGCGAAGACTTGTGTCCAAATCTTATAAACCTGATTTTTCTTTAAATAAACGCCTCTCAATGAACCCTTTAACTCTCTGTCAGTAGAGCTGGGTTGATAAAATCTATTTTAATCAATTTAAGCCTAATAGATCAATAATTGATCCTTAAAGGTATAATTTAGCACATAAAGTTAAAGTCCGCTAGCTTTAAATGAATTTCCCACAGGAAGGCTAATGCTAACGCTCAGTCGACATGAACAGAAATTCTGACTAAATGAACATCTTTATATGAATTTTCCAAATAATTTTAAGGAAATATTTTTTAAAGTAAACATTTGTGGTCTAAACAACTTTCTTCTTCTTCTGGATTAAGGTGTAATGCTGTAGCGGGATCGCCATCTAGTGGCCAAACTGAAACGTCCTCCAGGAGAAGCAGAACAATCGTTGGAGCTTTTCTTTTTGAGAATCCATGTATGATATTAACAAGCTCATTATTTTACTGATACATTTTATATATTTATATATATTTTAAACATTTTATATTTCTTAAAATATATCTAAATGTGTAACCTCAAACATGAATTCTACTGAAATGAGAGGATTGAAAGAACAATAATTTTAAAAAATTGAATCAAATCCATTCTGAAAATTGTCATGGATACCCAGCCCTACTTTTCAGTGTTGATACTCTTTCAACGACCGAAACTCTTCAACCGTTTACAGAATTAAGGTGAGAAAACTGGCTTGGCTCTGATATGCAACACTTACAGTAAAGTGTTTATTAGATAAGCTGATTCTGTCACTTTATGTATGCACGTGCGCACAAATCTGCTTCTTTGTGTCCAAATCTGTTGAAATTATGTTAATTTTGTTAATGGTTTCATTAGTTCAAAGTATCTGTGTCATTTTGCTGTCAATTTCTCAGTTTTTAAAGGGTTAACCACGATCAACGCTAGGGATTCGCCGATATATGGCGATACTTATTTGGCGATACTTGTATCTTTTAAAAGGCAGACATTTAATTAATTATTTATGGGCATCCTTCAGCGTCTTGCGTTTGTTTTCCACTTTTTTTTCTTATACTAAAAAATATTTATTGTGAAAATCAGACAATGTCGACTGTTTCATTTAAGAACAAATAGTTCTTAATTTATTTATCAAAATAATTTGCTTGAGTAAAAGTTACTTGCGTAAGAGATATAATTGCGATGTTTAATCTTGTGAATTGAATTTTTATTACAACTAATTAATATTCAAATAGTTTTTTTTTCCAAGTCAAACTCTTTTCAAAATAAATAGTCAAACATTCCAAACAGTCCTGGAATATATCGCGATACACGTAGTATTGTGAGCTGGGTATCGCGATACGCATTGCATTGACAGACTCTTCTCACTGCACACCCCTATTCAAGGAGGAGCATTTCTGAATGTGGTTGCCCATAGCAACCGCTAAGCTTTTTTCACCTGAACACCTGCTGCTGCTTTACTCGCGTTTTTCACGCTTTCAAAAAACAATCCACGCCTCGTTCTCTCGTTCAGTTTCTAAATGTTCTGCAGACGCAACCGCGGGAGGGAAGTTTGTCTGAGTGACACAAACATGCGTCTTTAGTAAGATGCAGGATTATTTTGGGCCACTGGGAGGCGCCCTCTGTAAAGGTCAGAGGTCATCTTTCCTGTTAGTTGATAGTTTGATGTTGACAAACACTTGTTTCTTGTGGATTATCACTTCAACACCAAAGTTTTAGCTCCAACGTTCTTTACCCGCGAAGTATTGCGTTGACGTAATCCTCACTGATTTGAACTTGAATGATGGAGATTCTCAGTTTTCTGACCGTCTTAACTAAACCCGGCTGAATGCAGATTCTTTGACTGAAACCTAAATATTTTTAAAGGATGCTGGGAATCTGTCTTTAAAGAACTTTGTCTTAAGACTTCCTCTGTGAACTTTATATTTGAGGACGCGTTCACTTACGTTTCCACCGAGTGAAACTGTTGAAATGCTCGTTTAGCAGAAGTTGCCATGAGCTTCACTCTCATGTCAGTTCAGTGTTTTGGTGCCTTTCTTCCACTTTCAGTCTCTGCACCAAATGTGGTTCTTTATTGTGTCTTTGTGTGCCAAAGTCATGAACGTGTTTGTTTGTTTGTGTGAGCGAGCGAGTGTTTGTTTCTGAACCAACCGTCCACTTCAGACACTAACATTTAAGGTGGTTGAGAACACATGCGATCTGTCTTCCCGTTAGCCATTTTCCTAGCTTGGCGGTACGTCGCGGCTCGCGGCGGAACCGTTCTCCTTCGTGTGGCAGACGCCAGCGTTCCTCTGCTGAAGCTCAGAAATGTGTCCCATTCCATCATTTTACTGACACCACCAAAGTGACTTTAAGATCTACTCCGGTGAAAAATGTTTTTTTATGTTTTTAACATATTTTTGTAGCATTTTTTTTCATAATATATCAAATAATTTAGAATTAAAACTGCATTTCTGAGTGTTTCTCTATTTAAATCAGCAGATGAAAACCAGATGCTTGAAAAAGCTAATAGCTCTGCTGCTGAAATGGGCGGGGCCAAAGTCTCCCCTCCCCCGCTTAGACGTGCGAGACATGATGAGCGTTCAACACTCGTGCAACTGTACGACTGGATCGATCTAATATTGTAATCTTTGTTCTGCTAATGTTAGCTTGAGGCTATAAGCTTGCTCTCAGTGACGATGAGGGGCGTGGTTTGCTGTGTCAACAGTCCCGCCCACAACCCAGAATTTTTAATGCTGTGCAGAAAATTTTTCTCTAAAAATGAAAAAAGGATTTTTGGATTTTAGCTAAAAACTTCATGATTAAAAGATCACTGGGAATGATTTTAGGATAGAAAAATATGGTTGGAGTTTAACTCTTTAACGCTGGAGCTTCAGTATTTATGTTCTTTGATTCATTGTAACTTTTCAACCGTTAACAGGATAATTCCAGTAGATTCTGAAGGAGAAAAGCAGTTTGATGAGAATCTACTAGAATTATCCTGTTAACGGTTGAAAAGTTCCAGCATGTTGAGGATTCTAAGCGTCAGCGGCGACGCCTCAGGTGTTAAAGGGTTAAACATGTTGGGGGTTTGAATCCTCACGTGGCCTCTCTACTGGGTAGGAGGTCAACTGTGTGTAATGAAGCGACTGTTCGATTCCCGTCCAGCACAGAGTCCAGACGAGAGGAAATCACTGAAAAGTGTCGCTGTTTCTTCTTTAGATAAATGTTTGATAGAGATGTTCATGAATGGATTTCTTTATTTTTTTCATTTCTCTTTCGGCCGTAACGCTTTGACATCCAAATTTATTCCCAAATATTTTAGAAAGTGGTTTGATGCTTGAGACATCTACAGGCATCAAAGGGTCGGCGGGTTAATAAATGATTCAAACTTTTTTATTTTATTTTATTATTATTGTAGCTCTTTTTCCACAGAAATTCAGTTTTTATCTCCACTTTATGTGACTGACTTTAAAGATTTCTTTTTACATTTTTGCCTGATAGATTTTTTCTGATAAGTCCTCCGATGACAATTTTTTTTATTTTCCAAAAACTATTAGTGTTTTAATTATGATTATGAAGTTTTTAACCAAAATCCCACGGCCTAAATGTCTTCATTTTTCATGTTGAGCTGAAGCCTCCGTTTCCAAACTCTCCTCTGAGGGGGCGTGGCTTTTGGAGCTGTTTGAAAGGAGAAATACTCGGGAATGCAAAAACAAAAAGATGTCTTATGATATTTGTTCTCTTTCAAAAGAAAAGAAAATGCCACACATATGTGTTAAAAACAGACCTTTCATCGGAGGGGACTTCCTTTCCTTCTAAGGTCATTTTTGACTCTTTTCCACCATCGATCATTCTTCATGTTTTCCTGAAAACTCATTTTATTCGTCTCTACTCGACAGTTCAGAGTCTAAAATCAGGTCGGTCTAAAATTAGCGCGCCGTCATCGTCAGCCTGCAGGTGTTGGAGGCCGTCGCCGTAGCAACCGTGCAGGTGTTGCCTCTTTGAATAGTGGGATGACGCCCCACCCCCCATCTGATCGTGTTTAACGGGAAGGGTCATTTCAGTCCAGCAGAGGGCGCCGAGGCGCTGCCAGACGTCTGTCAGGTTCAGCTCTGTTTGTCGACGTCCCGCCGGCGGGGAACAGAACCGCCTGGGGTTTCAGGTCTGCTTCCATCACATTTGAGATAAAACTTCTGCAAAGAAACGTGGATGAAAGTAATCCTGTTACTTCCTGTTGGTATAGGAAGTTTGCACTAAATCAGGAGGAAATCCGTCACTTTTTATGTCTTTACCTTCAGTTTTGGGTGTTTATCACTCGCTTCTGCAGGAACTCTGGAAGGAGCTTCACCGTTTGGTTTCTTGTCTAGTGATAAAGGATCTGCAGGAGCTCAAATCAGGATAAAAAAAAAATTTCAAATCTGTTTTAAACTCTTAAGTTTATTTGCAAACTTGAAAAAAAAAGTTGCAAATTTGGAAAAAAGTAAATTTGAAATTAAAAGGTTCGAGACATCATATCTACTCCAAAAACGATGACATCATCATAACCTCTGTCACCCCATGTCCAGCAGCCAATGGACTCATAGCCCCGCCCCCACGAGAACTTTGGATAAACTACAAAACCGTAAGTCTGAACTGAAACTTGAACTGAAACTTCAAATGGAGACTGGAACTAAAGCGGAAGAAAAAAGAAAAAAACAAAAGTAAAAAAATAACAAAGATGAGTTTTTTCTCTCATTTCTGAACGTTTTTTCCGCTCACGACGGAGGTCGTTTCCTCGAGTCTTTGTGTTTTCAAAGCTTTTGAACGTGAATTTCCTCAGTAACACTAAAGTGGATGTTAAAAACTAACAAATATTTGTTTCGTTTTACATTTCCTGTATTTGTTTTTTCATTCTTGGATTTGAGTCCCGTAAGAATCCATTAAAAACAACAGCAGGTGTGTTTTGACTGGAGCAGACCTGAAATCCCTGCAACTTCCTGTCACCTGCTCCCTCACCTGAGAGGAAGCGAGTGGACCTGTAGACCCCTCAGAGGGGCGTCGGCCTCACAGAGCTGCTCGTCTCTCATATCTGTGTGTCTGAATGAGTCGTCTTCTCACATATCAAAATGCATCTTCCAGATTTGTTGTTTTCTTTTTATGAAAATAATATTTTCTTTGATGAAAAATTGTTGTAATCCAATAATTTCTCTGGTATTGAAATCTGAATGTAAAAAGATGACCAGAACATTTAAGCGGCGTGCTAATATATAAATGTTTAGACGGATCCTCAGAAGGACGGAGGACGTAGTTTAGATCCTGTTTCCTGTCTGCCGCCGTCACCACGGTGGTTCTCCGACTGTCCGGGTTACATTTGTACAGAACTCTGATTTACTGAGAAGTTTTTCCAAATGCTGTTGGGTTTGGGGACGAACTGTTTTTAGGAAATAAACTTGATCCTATTGTAAACGTTTTGTTGTGTGCTTTTTTGGATTTACCGTATTTTTGGGAGTATAAGTATATATAAGTCGCAGAGCAAAAAATGTCTAATCAAGAAGAAAAAAATCATATATAAGTCGCTAATTTAGGAGAAAAGTCTGACGTTCAAGAGCAAATCCATCTATTCTAGTTTAACTAAAAATGAATAAAAATATATGACAGGAATATTTATGTTTTCTGATCTGTATCAGAAAAATATCAACATATGAGAGGAAAACATTCAGTTTCTCTTCCATGTTTGTTTTTAGACGACACTTCTTCTTCTTCTGCTGTCAGTAGCAAATACTTCAGATGCAGAGCCCTCTAGTGGTTGTTAGAGGAAACAGCTGCTAAAGTGGTTTTACCGGGAAAATAACAAATTATTAATATTTATGGAAAAAAAAACACACAAGTAACACACTCCTGAGTATAAGTCGCACCCTGGTTGAACGGTAAAAAAAACCCCTGCGACTTATACTCTGGAAAATACGACATGTGTTCCACAGATTAACCACAGAGTCAGCCATTAAATATTATTTTCCTATAAAGCATTATATTTAATGGACAACTAGAAGACCAAAACTCTGGTTTTAGTTCCAACTGTCCTCACAGATGGATACAGGCGGTCTACAGGGGAAATGTGGACAACAAGGTCGTCCCGTAAAGTCAAGGCCCGGGGGCCGGATCCGGCCCTCCAGATCATTTTATTTTATTGTTATTCATGACCCGATGATATCCTGTGCTTATTTTTAACTTTTATCATTTTAAATAAAATATATTTTAATAGAGAGTAAGATATTGAAAGTTATTTAAGGTTTAAGTTCATATTATTCCTTTTTATTATTCATAAATTAAAAAGTTATGGTTTAAAAGTTTTAAAAATTGTCATTCTGCTAGCTTTTTGGACTATTTTGGCATTTTCTAAGATTTTTTAGGCAAATTTGGAAATATGCTAATATTTTAGCTTGTTACCAGCCTCAGCATTTTCATCTATCAGCACTAGCATCTTCAGCCGCTAAATTCAGCTTCCAGCATTCACACTAGCATAATCACAGGTAATGCTATATATCTAGTTTATAACTATGTTAAAAAGTTACAGTTTTAAAGTTTTAAAAATCTTTATCCTGTCCGGCCGTTTTGGATTTGGGCTCCTGAAATGTTTAACGTTAGCTTGGTTGCATTGATCAGTGGATATAGAAACACGTTTTGTTTTTCATGACTACAAACTAATTTAAGCGTAACACCAGTATTTAAGCTTTCAGCTGTTTAAACAAGGATTTGAAGTGAAATAGAATATATTTTAAAAAATTCTACGTATTTCTCATCCTGTGGAAAGCATATATTGGTGGATTTACTAAATGATGAAACTAAAACCATCATTCAGATATATTGTGATTTTTCAGTGTCGCTCCAACAGGCTAAATTCAAACTCCACTTTGGACGACAGGACAACAAAAATGTTTTTGACCCTGCTGTCGATCAGAATAGACATCATCATGGAGGATTGATGTAAATACATTCATCATTATTGAATAAATTTGTCATTTATTATATTGCTGCAATATTTGGAAATATAAACATACTTTAAAAGTGAAAGTTTAGATTCAAGTTTTGTCTCTGCCACTAACAAAAATGTCTGACCGTTCTCCTCTGACCTTTGACCTCACGTTTCCACGCACAGAGCTGCTGCTGCTCTCTGGATATTTTCTCTTTTTCTGACCATTCTCTGTTGTTGGTGAAGAACCAGCCGTGCGGTCTGTTGGTCCAGTGTCCCGGTCCGACCCTCACACCGGGTCAACCAGCGGCTGAAATTCCCACGGTGATGAAACGCACCACAGAGATGCGTTTTTCAAATGCAGAAACCACATGTGGGTACGGAGCGGAGGCCTGATGACGGTCAGAGGAGCAGAACAGAGGAAGTGGCGTTTTCTGTCCGAGCTCCCGACCAATGACACGAGAGGCTGGAGACACAGACCGAAAAGCAGAACCAGGACTAAACCGACCCACTCAAGAGGAAGAACTGGAGCCTATGAAACCGGGGCTTCCTCCATGCTGGTCTGGAGGATCCAGGTCAGGGGTGGGGGCGGAGTCCCCGCACGCCTCGCTCTGGCAGCTTCTGACTGGCTGAACGCACCTGGTCCAGGTAAGCAACCGTGAGGCTCCCAACCATGGAGGCCTTTTTTTTTATTTCAAACCAATCGCTGTGTCACACTTTTTACACATTTGTTTTGAAGATATTCATATTGATCCGATCCAGATCACACACTGTCAAATATTATACAGTGTTGCATAAACGGAGAAGCTCCAACGATTGTTCTTCTTCTCCTGGAGGACGTTTCAGTTTGACCACAAGGTGGCGATCACGCTACAGCATTACACCAGGAGAAGAAGAAAGAAGGAGCAAAAAAATCTGTTTAAGGCCACAAACGGTTACTTTAAAATATTTCCTTAAAAGAGTTTGGAACGTTTGTACCATCAGGTTCTCTTAAAACCTTTTAAAACCTTTTTAACTTTCTTTCATCTTAACGTGAACAGACTGATGTGAATCAGCTTCATATCAAACTGAGTAAATAAAAGCTCAACATGAAGATTTGAGATTTACAGAGAAGACGCTGAAGAACATCACTGACGGGTCAGAGAAGGTCAGAGAGGCTCTTCAGACCGGACTCACGTTTGGATCTCAATCAAGTTTAGAGTCCAGAGCGTTCACGTTCTGAGGGACTTTCACTTCCACGGGTCGGCGCCGGACGTGACCTTCTCTCATTAAGATCCTGGAACTGAAAAGAATCTTTTTTTCAAAGACAGAAAGTCAAAAAAAAAAAAAGGAGGAAATGAAAAGCAGGTTTTTGTGATTTCCATCTAAGACTTTCAGACGACCTGGGAGGAACGGAGGTTAAAACATCAGACCTCAGAGTGTGTGTTTGTGTGTACAGAGCAGGCAGGTGGGCCGCACGTCTACCTCCACGGCGTGGAAAGTCCACAGAAAACCCCCGCCTCCACGGGAGGGGGGTGGAGGGGGGAAGACGGTATGTGGGCGGATGATTCGGGTTTCTGTCATAACTGGGACAAACTTTTCTTCTTTTTTTTTTTTTTTTTTGCACATTTTCCCCCAAAAGATTAAAATCAAAGCAAACAGAATCAAATCCAGAGACAGAACCAAACTGAAGAAGATTTCCTGATCCTTTCATCTGATCCTCTGAGACACACGTTTGTCCTTTCTGACTCTCTGAGTCAGCAGAAAAAAGATTTCCCCTTCCCGGGGAAAACCACAGAAGAAGATGAAGCCAAAACGCATCATCTCTGATGCACACGCGTGAAACATGCATCCTTAAACCGACAAACATTTAACCACCATCAACACGTTTACCGCAGAGGCAGGAATTGTTCTCAGTTTAGATCAGGGGTGGGCAAACTACGGCCCGGGGGCCACATGCGGCCCCTTAAGCTACTTAATGTGGCCCTCCAAATTAAAATCCATTGAATCAAAAATCCTAATTATTGTTTTATTTTCATTGTATTTCTGGTTTCTTCCCATGAATGGTGTTGTTTCTCTGACGTTCGTGTGTGTTCCTTTCTGAGTCAGATGGTGATCTTTCGGATTATTCCTACACCGCATAAATGCAGCATTTCTTTGAGTTCACATTTTCCTCTGAAGAACATCAACCCATTGGATCACCCAAAAGAGAACAAAAATCAAAATTTAGAAATTAAAACTCCCAAATTTTCTGTTTTTAAATGAATATATGTGAATTTGAATCCAAATTAAAGCATGTTTTTCTCTAAATTCCATATTATTTTTTTAGTTTATGAGGTTGATTACCAATCTCTCCTTCCATCTGCTCCTTGTCCGGCCCTTATGCCAAATTTTAGAACCCTTTGTGGCCCACGAGTCAAAACAATTGCCCAACCCTGGTTTAGAGGAAACGTCTGATTGAACCCGTCCATCTGACCCATTTTGAAGTGTAAAGCGGGTCACTCTGACCCGAGCACACAATGTGAGTAAAAAATGAAAAGATTTACCACATTTACCAAATGTTATTTGTTTTTAGAGAACATTCTGTAATGTAACCGTTGATCGACTCTTTATCCTTAATTGAAAACGGGTCAATTTTGACCCAAGCATTATGAAAGTTCTACAATTAAAGAGTTAAAAAAAACAATACATTTTCACCGTTTGTTGTTTTTTCTTTTTTTTATGTTAGATTACATTATTTAACCTTTACATTGTGTTCTGGTCCAAATTGACCCGTTCTTGAAGGTTTAAATAAACGGGTCAATTTTGACCTAAACGCAATAAAAGAGTAAAAAAAAGATAAATTTACAAGATTCTACCAATTTTACCACATTTACTCTAAACTGAGAACATTTCTACAAATGTGTTAAGTTTGCTTTTAACTCTTTTCCTCATAGAGCTTTTTTATTGTGTTTGGGTCAAAATGGACCCGTTTTCAAGTGTGGAAATGGGTCCATTTTGACCCGAGCAGAAAAAAAACAGTCCATTTACCATGTTTGTGGATTTTTTTTTCTTCGTTCGAAGTGACTCTTTTACTGTTAAAGCTTGTCTATGTTGTCTAGGTCTAGACTAGAGGAAACTGACCCACTTTCACATTTGAAAACGGGTCAATTTTGACCCAAGCATTATGAAAGTTCTACAATTAAAGAGTTAAAAAAAACAATACATTTTCACCGTTTGTTGTTTTTTCTGTGTTTAATGTGAGATTACATTATTTAACCTTTACATTGTGTTCTGGTCCAAATTGACCCGTTCTTGAAGGTTTAAATAAACGGGTCAATTTTGACCTAAACGCAATAAAAGAGTAAAAAAAAGATAAATTTACAAGATTCTACCAATTTTACCACATTTACTCTAAACTGAGAACATTTCTACAAATGTGTTAAGTTTGCTTTTAACTCTTTTCCTCTTTTTTTTCTGTTTGGGTCAAAATGGACCCGTTTTCAAGTGTGGAAATGGGTCCATTTTGACCCGAGCAGAAAAAAAACAGTCCATTTACCATGTTTGTGGATTTTTTTTTCTTTGTTCGAAGTGACTCTTTTACTGTTAAAGCTTGTCTATGTTGTCTAGGTCTAGACGAGAGGAAACTGACCCACTTTCACATTTGAAAACGGGTCCATTTTGACCCAAGCACAGATTGTTTTGGGGTCAAACTGAACCTGTTATGAAGTGTGAAAATGAACTCTTTCAGAGTTAAAACCATTTAAAACATGTTTAGTTTAAGATCTATGCTAATATGATTACACTTAACGACATACAATTTACTTTTATAGATTTAACAATAAATCACTATA
The DNA here is from genome assembly GCA_003999625.1 of Oryzias javanicus. Lineage (NCBI taxonomy): Eukaryota > Metazoa > Chordata > Actinopteri > Beloniformes > Adrianichthyidae > Oryzias > Oryzias javanicus. Next base: position 29,056,676 of record CM012448.1, on the reverse strand, counting down.
TCACTGACAAATATTACGGGTTGTTTGTTTTTTTCTTTCCTTGCTTCTTCCTTCACTTTGTTCCACCAACCTATTTTTGGGACGAAGTGACGCCTCTGTAGGTAAATAAGCATCTTTGATTCTACCAAATCTATTTTTCAGGAAACTTTTCTATTATTTCTGTTAAATGTTTGAATGAAAAAGGAAGTCTGGGTCAAACGGGGGGGGGGGGTCGCTGTCAGAATGATAAACAGGCCGTGAGGGGGGGGGCAGGAACACCCCCCTGAGACACAGAACCGCAGGTACACAGCTGAACCTCTCAGACGGGTCGGTCTAAGAGGTCACAGGAACAGGCTTTGAAATGGGGGGGTGTGGGAGCGACGGCGTCATCACACGGACGGCCCCGCCCACATCGGCCTCCACCTCCTGCGGTTCTCAGAATGAGAAGGCTGCAGACCTCCAGCGTGAAGAGGTTTTCAAACGTGTTTATTTACCAGAAACATTGAGCTACAGCGGCCACAGGAAGGGGCGGGTACCACGCACCTGCGAGGAGGGCACGTGTCACGTTCACGCTTATATCTATGTATATATATAGTTCAATGAGGTGCATCTGTAGATGTAAAAAAACACGAGTCCTGACATAGAGCCTTGGGGAACAGATATCCCGATACATTTACACCATTGAACCAAAAGAAAAACTACAATTTCCTGAAAAGATAAATTCATGGCTGAATTGGATGATATTTTTCAGTCTTTGTCCAGAAAAGTTCCAGTAACTTAACTGATTTTGTTCCAACAATCTATAAGAACACCCCCCCCCCCCCCCCCCATGATGACCCAGATCTTCTGTTGGTTTAATGAATCTACATCCTCCAGTCGGCCGATGGATTCAGAGTTCAGCCTGAAGAACTCAGAATAGAAAAGATTTGAGTTTCAGTCACCGACGCTCTCTGGTTAGGGGCGGGGTTAGAGAATGGGTTTGGGGCGGGGTTAGGTTGTGGTTTACCATAATGGAAGAACTATCCACCAGTATCTTAGAACAGGAAGTGAGACGAGCAGAAAGTTCCAGCGCCTGTCAGTCAGACACACATCGTCCTCCGTCTCCTCACATCCACATCACAATGTGCGACTTTGACTTATCTCAAGCGCTGGACGGGTGAGTTCATCTATCGTTTTTATGTCTATGATCTGAAAGAAGCTGATGACACTCCAGTACTTTCAGATCTATTCTATTCCATTTAACACTCTTTACTTCATGGTTATAACAGCAGCATTTATTACTCCCTGTAGCCAAACTGATGTTTAAAATGACAAAGAATTCAACCAAGAAGATTTTCTTCCATTTTTGAGGGTTTTTGTTGTAAATATTTTGTCAAATGAGTTAATTTACTTAATTTTTTTTCAAACTAAACACTTTTACTACGTTTAAAGATGGAATAAAACAAACTAATGCTGTTTATCCTCTGAAGAGAAAACTCTTGCATTCATTTAGCTCTAAACAAAAACGTAAGATCATGTTTGAGAAAATGTTTTACTACCTTTGTAACTGTACATGACAGAACAGTTTTATGAAATGTGTGGTTAACAATGCGGACGAGTGAGAGTGTCTCTGCGGTCACTCGTGCATCAGAAAACATGAACCGTCAGCGTCAGTCCCAAACCGGCCACAAGGTGGCGACATTTACCAACGCAACAGTGTTGAAGAATCCCAGGAAGACATGTAAACAAATCCACGCGCGCAGATAAATGTACACACACAAATGTTCCTCCGTGATTCCTATTCATTTAATTCACTTATTTATTTATGTTTTGCTTTGGAAAAAAAAAAAATTATGTTATTATTTTTATAATATTCAGGTAATTTAATTACCTTCAACTTTGATTATGAACCCAATTGAATCTATTTATGAAAAAAAATGTAATTCTCTTGAAACTTAAAAAATGTTTTTGTTTTTTATGCAGGAAAATTGTCAACTTACAGTAGTTTTCTGGATTACTGAACCTGCTGGTACAATTAATATAAAATTATTCCTCTAGTTTGAATGGGAATCCATTTTTTCTTTATGGTCTTTAACAGCTTCCTTATTCTAGACGGCGAGATGTCGCCCCCTGCTGTTAAAACAGGAAAAGGACATTTCTAGTTCAATAATTGGAGGGAAATCTTGATTCACAACTCAAAGTTTTTCAGTGTTAACAATTTTTCTGTCTGGTTAAAATGAAGAAAGTACAAACATTCTACAAAAATATGACACACTAAGGATTTTATTCAATATAAATATAGTTATAAAAGTCTACACATGTCAAATTAAAGGCCCGGGGGCCGGATCCGGCCCTCCAGATCATTTTATTTGATTGTTATTAATGACCCGATGTTATCTTATTTCTAACTTGTATCATGTTTACAAAATATATTTTTATGGAGAGTAAAATATTGAAGTTATTTAAGGTTTAAATTGATTTATTCTTGAATAATATTCCCGCCTTTTTATCATTAATAATTATGTTAAAAAGTTACAGTTTTAACATATTAAAAATTGTCATTCTGCAGCTTTTTGGACTATTTTTGTATTTACTAAGATTTTTTATTCCATTTTGGAGTTTAGCTAATATTTTCAGCTACATGCTAGCTGAAAGTTTTTTGGTGTTGCTTTTTAGGCTAATTTGGCATTTAGCTAATATTTTAGCTAGCTATTAGCTTTAGCGTTTTTTGCTATCAATTTACAGCATTCACACTAGCATTATCACAGATAATCTGTTTCATAATTATGTTAAAAAGTTACTGATTTAAGTTTTAAGTAATGTAGTTTTAGTGTTCAGTCAGGGATTTTCTTGAAACGTTTCACCGTTCATCCCAGTGGCTTCATCCGTCTAGATTAACTTCAGATTATTTTATTCCAGCCAGCCAGAACCGGATTCTTTCTGCTGCGACATGGCGGTGAGATTCATTGATTTTTGACCTTTCAAACCCAAAAGCAGGTTTCCGGGTAAAAGCTTGAACTCTTTTGCTTTCATGTGCAGGACGGGCGGGAAAAGGTCTTCGAACTGGACGAGAACTTGGACCTGATCGTTTCCTACAACAGGACGTCCTTGAAGACGGTGGCCAATCTTGTGATGATCACCAACAAGATGAAGATGCCTCCAGAGGCGGACGGGGGTTTGAGCGCCATCTTGGAACACGTGGTGAAAGGTGAGGAGGAAGATGAGGGAAGGAAGGAAAAACTATCTTCAGCTGAGGCGCTAAAGGCGTTACAGCTTCACACGCTGACGGTCATTTTTCAATGTCTATGATTCTCCACCCTGATCCTTACCTACTACACTGGGAAAAATGCCCTTCTAAAAACAAGTAAAAAAAATACTTAAAACAATGGAACTTGTAGATGTTGACTTGGTAAGATTTCTCAAAACAATCATTTTTTGACTTGCCCATTTAAGATTAAATTAAATCTTGAAATAAGCTTTAAAAACTCATTTTAAGTCATGTTTCATGTTAGCATAATGCTTAAAACGCCAAAAATATATATTTTAAGCACTGAAACAGTCCATCTATCCTTGTTTCTAGACCAGAATCATCCTAAATTTTAAGTAAAAAATACTAAATAAATAAATAAATATCTTAAAATAAGGTATTTTCAAGACAAATCAACTTAACAAGATATTTACAATTAAAACAAGTCATTTTTAGGACACTGAAAAGTTTTTTTTTCCTTAAAACAAGTGCAATAAGATATTTAGACTAGAAACTAGCCCAAAAATACTCTGTAAGTTTTTGTGTTTTTTTAGTGTCCTGGATTTTAAAACCAATTGTTCACTACTTTTATTTTCTTTTCCAAACAGCTGGTATGACGTCACCAATTTTACAAAGTAAAAGTCTAATCAATACGAACATTTTGCGACGTCTGTTTATGAATCCACCAAACGTTGGTAGTTTGTTTAAAAAAAAATTCTTCAAACGCAATGCATTCTGGTCTATACTTGCTAATGTAGTGAGAATTGATGCACACTCACTTTTCTCAAAGACTTCTGGGAAATTTTTGTGGAATTGTAGATTCAGACAGCACAAGCACAGACGGAGGGTAACCCACCCGCAAGTCCCTGCGGCGACAATTCGGACCCCGCTTCAGCTTCAAATGCCCCATCAAATGGAGCAGTGGGGTGTGGCCAGAGGAATTTGAATTCAACCATTGGCTCCTAATGTGGCGTCTAGTTTGAATGCAAATGAAAGACGCGAGCAGAATTCGTGCGCTGCGTTCTGATCAATGCGTTACAAGCAACGCAACGTTTACAGATTCCAGACATCCAAACTTAATTAAAGAATTATCCTCAACTAATAAGAAACTCACCTTTGGCCTGTGATGTGTTGATGATGTCATCAGTGGGCGGAGTCCAGAACCAACATGGAAGAGAATCTGATCGTTCTCTTCCTGAACTTTGGTTTTTCTTATTACATCGAGACGGTTTTATTCTTATTATTCTTTCCTCAGACTAATGCAGGACAGAAAGTCGTCAAACTGGGTCACGGAGAGACAGAAGTACCGCTGAAAGCGCCATCATTCAGACTGAAGTCGGGGGTGAAGCTCACCGTACCGGGAGAGTCTCTGAATGATCTCATGAACCCAGATTACCAATGATTTTGTAGAATTCTTTCAGTAAATCAACCTGATCTCTCAACATCATCCTTGTCTTCGATGATGTAACCGTGACACTAAAGACTTTCAGTGTAGCTCCTCCCACTCATGCCAAGAGCATCAAGTTTATGACAGCTTTCCAGTCAGATCTGCTGGGAAATGATAGAGAAATTCAAGTGAGTTGTGTTTGGAGCTACATCTTTAAAGGGTAACCAAACAGGGAAGTTGGAGGCTGACTCCGCCCACAGCCAAAATGTGAAAATCCAGTCTGAGGGGTGGGGCTTGGGGGCTGGACTGTCAAACTTCTGAAACTTACAAGCTTTGACCAATCAAAAAATTCAATTGTAATTCCTCATTTCAACCTGTAGGGGGCGGCGCATGGACGGTTTTGACCATATTTTGAAGAATTAAACAAGTTTATTTTCATTCACAGACAGCACTTTTACTCGTTTGTCGTCTTCTTCTCACAGAAACCGTCGTCTGCAACGACCAGAACGTGTCCTCTGAAGAGAGGAGGGTCTCCTTCACCAGAACGGACAGCAGGCAGGAGTTCAAGCTGGCTGACAAGAGTCAGAAACACATCGTCCGTTTTCCAGAGGAGATGAAACTGAGGGCCATCACTCTGAAGGGCGGATACTGCCATCTCAAAGGTGAGGCCCCGCCCCCGCCCCCTCCCCCAGAACCCAAACCCTCACAAACGTAGTGACAGCATCTGCGTCTGCGCAGCGAACTTCACCATGTCGAGGTACAACCCCACCTCCTGCAACGGCAACAACGGGAAGACGGTTCTGCTGTCCATCACCGCAAACCTGCACCTGTCCTGCACCAGGACGGGCAACGAGGTGGTCCTCAACCTGGAGGTGGGCGCAACATCCAAACGAAATCCTTTTCATTTCTATTTGTTCACATTTTTATTTAGATCAGGAAACAACATTTAAAGTCCCTCTCAAACTAGTGTTTCTATTGTAAAATCGTTCTCGTAGTCTTTTAATCATGCTATTGTTAATCGAAAAACCTGGAGTTGTTTTTAAGACATATTTTCTGCAGTTCATGACAAATACTCATCTTGGTTGTGGGCGGGACTGTTGGCACTAAAATTAGCTTCTCTAATTTTCCCATCAGCCCTTTGTTTATTTTTTTTTTTTGGGCTACGCTAATGTTAGCTTGAGATTGAGGTGCTATTTAGCCAGCAGAAGGGAGTGTAAACCAGGGGTCTCCAACCCTGTTCCTCAAGGGCGACCGCCCTGCTCGTTTTGCAGCTAGCTTTGCTTCGTACATGCTAATTAAGCTGGATTGAATCAGCCCGGTTTCTGATTGACCGGACACACCTGGTCCAGGTGAGCAGCGATAACTGAAGCTGTTAGCTGCAAAACAAACAGGGCGGTCGCCCTTGAGACCCCTGCTTTACACTCCTTCCCGCGGGCTAAATAGCACTTCACAAGCCCAAGCTAACATTAGCCTAGCAAAAAAAAAAAAACCAGTGTGAAATATCAGCGTTATCCAGCCGTATAAACTCTGATCCAGACGGCAGATCAGACGAGTATAATGGATCTATCAGTGGATTCCTCAGATCTGCTCCACCACTCGACGCTTTTGCGTCACAATCTCTAGTTTTTCAAACATCCAGTTTTTATCTGCTCCTGATCCAATGAAATATGAATTTAAAAAATACATTGCAGTTTTGATGTCAAATTATTTTATAGATGATGAGGAAAATGCTGCGAGAACACGTTAAAAACTTGATGGATTAGCAATAAGAAATACTTTTGTCAACAATTCATTTGCAATAAAGTTATTTTGAATATCTTCTATAATATATTCTTTTCTTTTTATTTATATATATGTTTCTATTGTTCCGGTACCACATATACATACTGGAGGAGAGCATCAAACTGAAAGTGTTTTCCTGTCAGGAATGCTGCGAGGAAAAGCTGAAGGAGATCAAGACGGACGAGGACATGGACCGATTCCTCTTCTTCAAAAAGATCGAAGGATTGAACCAGTGGTGCTTCGAGTCGGTGAAGTACCGCGGCTGGTTCATCAAGACGTCGACCGAGGACACCAAAGCGCTGGTGGAGATGTGCCAGGTGGACGGAGACGGCTGCAACAAGTACTTCCAGGGATGCCAGCTGAGACGGCTCTAGAGCGAGCCGGCGTGTGATTGGCTGATGAAGCGAGAGGTAACATCTGTGTTCCTTGATGGAAAAATGAGTAATAGGATATTCCTTTGAAATACTTGTTGTTGTTTTTTTTACATGAATGATGTTTTTGGAAAAATTCTACTTTTTTAAAAATGTGAAATCTGAATTTGTTTGTGTGCTGTTGTTGACAGAAGTGTCTGTTTGAACGTAAATAATATCAATAAACACATCAATGAACTGGAGGTTTGTCTGTATTTACCACCAGCGGTTGGGAGAAACTTGTATTGTAATCTTTTACTTTTGACATTTTCAGTAACTTCTTCACCACAAGACCAGAAATCCATCAAGAAACATTCTTATCTGCTGTCAGGATGATCCCATCTATCACTATGTTTTCTGTACTGATGTTTTAGTAACTTTAACATTTGTCTGATAGTATCAAGTCGGTCTTAATTTTTTATTTTTCTCAAAGTAGACGGTCTCTTTAAGTTTGGTCCTCCAGCTTTACTGTTTTAGATATAAACATCAAACATTAATGCAGCTCTTCGATGTGATGTAAACTTCTAATTTTGTGTTCTAACTCTGCAAGTATCAGGAAAGTAGCTTAAAAGTAAAAGAAAAGTTGTGAAACTCATAACAAGTCTTTAGTATTTGAAGGGATATTTGTCAAAGTCAAAGCCCGGGGGCCGGATCCGGCCCTCCAGATCGTTCATTTTTATTGTTATTAATGACCTGATGTTACGCTCATTTTTAACTTGTATCATTTTGACAAAATATATATTATTTATGGAGAGTAAAATATGAATTATTTTACGTATTGTTAAAGTTATTTAAGGGTTTAGTTGATTTGTTCTGGAATAATATTCCTGCATTTTTATTATTCATGATTATGTTCAAAGTTGCAGTTTTAAAATTCTTTAAACGGTCATTCTGAAAGCTTTCTGGAGTATTTTGGCATTTTTAAAGATTTTTTTTAAAAATATTTTGGAGTTTAGCTAATATTATAATATATCTGTTTTGGCTAACTGAAGTTTTTTTTGTTGTTTTTTTAGGCTAATTTATCATTTAGCTAATAGTTTAGCTAGCTATCTTCACTAGCATCTTCAGCGGTCAAATTCAGCTCACAGCTTTCACACTAGCATTATTACAGGTAAGGTAAGTTGTTGGGGGGGTGGGGGGTGTCTAAAGTAAATGATACCTGTTTATTATGCGGGCCGGGTTCGATTTAGGCTCAACATTTTTATAAAAATATAAATCGATTTAGCCCATAAAGCTAAAATCTGTTAGCTTAATGCTAACGCTCAGTCAAGCTTTTCTGACTAAATAAAATCTTTATATGAATTTTCTCTTTTAAGGAAATATTTTTTAAAGTTACTATTTCTGGTCTAAAACACATTTTTTCCTCATATTTTCTTCTTCTGGAATAAGGTGTAATGCTATAGCATGATCGCCACCTAGTGGCCAAACTAAAACGTCCTCCAGGAGAAGCAGAACAATGTTTCCAATGTTAATGATCTGAACATTTTAGTTAGAAGTTTTCCTTTAGAGAATCCATGAAACACTGGATGATATTAACAATCTCAGTATTTACTGATACTTTTTACAGAATGTGAACTGGATCAGATTAATATTAATGAATCCATTTTCTGAGCCGCTTTGTCTCTTTCGGGTCGCGCGGGGGTGCCGGAGCCTAACCCGGTGAAGGTATAGGACTCACCTGGACAGGTCGCCAGTCTGTCTGTTAAAGTAAAATCAAATGTATTTATTTATTTTATTTGATTCTATTTAACAGGGACAAAGACAAAAGAACATCATTGCATTAAAACAGTCTGATGTTTGTATCAGGGTTTCTAGCCGTGGCTGATATACCGGTTCTTAGTGAAGCTTGATGAAGCTTGAAACATGATGAAAAACTGTCTAAAATCTGCATAAATGAGTTTATAACCATTAAAAATAAGTAGAAAATGTACTCAACTATACTAGTTTTTTTTAAAATAACAAACTAAGTTTTCCTCATGACCTGCTTGATCTTCACAATTGTAGATTTTTCTGTGATTTAGGTCAGAAATTCAGTTTTAATGTGTTAATAGTGTAAGTACATTGAAACAGCTCTTCAAAAAAAAACATTTCATTTAGATTTTAATCAGTCTTTACAAAAAAGCAACCAGTAGGTAGCCAACGCTAACCTATGCTAGCTAGCGCACTAGCTGCTCAAATGTCCTCACAAGGACCAGTGTCCCTGCATGTGTGTGTCTGCAAGTGGTTCTCACAAGGCCATGAATACAAACTCACTCTGACTCTCATTCATCTGTAAATGTTCACATTTAACCAGAGAAGACTTAAAGAATCTCAGCCAATCAGCAGCAGCTGGTTGGACCCCCCCCCTCCAGGTTTGCATGGTTTCCATCTCTGATGCTGTTCAGGCGTTGACGTGCAAAGCAGATTATTGGGGGGTGTGTGTTCTCTGCTGCCTTCAGTTGAGATTAATTCTGTTTTTTTTTAATGCAATTCTATTCCAACGTTTGATTGTTGTAAATAAAGTTTTGCAGAATAAAATCGCGTTTCCCGCCTAATTGAACGTGAAGCGGGTTTCTCTCCCGGAGGTTTCACGACCATAAAATCATTGTTGCACCGTGAGCGTGCACGGTGCGCGCGCACGAGCGGTTTCTGTGTCTAACGAGCAGAGCGGAGCTGCAGCCAATCGCTGAGCCGGCCGCTCACGTGTGCGGACCGGGACTGCGGCATGTGCGCATGTGCACGTGCCGCAGCCGCGCGCGCTCGCGGCAGCACATGGCAACAGCAGCTAAATATAGAGCCAGCAGCCCGGCTTCTCAGCGGGGTCCAGCTTTCCCGAGCGAACGCCGCCGCTGCCGGCCTCCTCCTTCCACCTCCCGCAGGAGGTGCTGACCCCCCCCCGCACGGAGGATGCGGGGTTCTCCTCCTCTGTGGTGTCAGAGGTGGGATGGAGAGGCTGAGGTGGTCCTGGTCCCGCTCACTGGATGCAGTAGCAGGACTGTTGACATGTGCATGCTCTGCACATCACTGCTGTCCAGTGAGGGGGGGTGGGGGGTCATCAGAAGGTTTGACCAAAACTGGAGAACTTCCAGAGCATTAAATCTGCAAGACCCGAACCATGCACCACAAACACAGATCTTCAATCTTTTATTTCGTTTTTTTCCCTCCAGAAATTCCCCTCTAAGTTGTGGGCGTGGACTCAGCCCACCCCTTTCCCCTCCCTACTGTTGAGAGTTCTCTGTTTACACTCTCCAGCTGGCTTCCAGCCCCAAGCTAACGTGAGCCGGTGAGCGATACCGTCCAGACGTCCAGTTTAGATCCAGCTCAGACGAGGAAAACAAAGACGTTCATGGATCTATTTATCTGCATCAGAAAGGGGCGGAGCAAAGAGCTTGTAGCCCCACCCACCGTACCTTTTCAAACTGTGTTTCCAGTGTTTATGTTCTTTAATTCTCTGCAACTCTTCAAGCGTTTACATAATAATTTCAGCAGATTGTAAAGGAGACGATTCAAGAATCTGCTGGGATTATTATGTTAACGGTTGAAGAGTTTCAGCACATAAAAGATTTTGTGTTGAAGCCTCAGGTGTTAAAAAATTAAACATTTAAATTAGGTTTTTCTTATTTATTCTTTAAGCTCCTTTCACTGTTTTCAAGTGTTTAGTGCCGATTCACTAAGTTACATCATTCAAATGTGTATTTAGACATGATAACCTTTACATTTTATATATATATTGTATATTTAATAAGTAAATATTTTTTGTGTTTTAGTACTTTTTACTGTTTTGCTTTATTTAACGTCTTTCAGTTTTCGGACACTTTTAGAATCCCGTATGTCAGGAGTGTCAAACTCAATTTCAAATTAGCCTAAAAAAACAAAGAAAAAAAACTTAGGTTAGCCAAAATCAGCTAGCATGTAGCTAAAAATAGCTAAACTTCAAAATAGACAAAAAAAAAAAAATTTTAAGCCTAAATTAGCCAAAACAGTTCGCATGCATGAAAACATTAGCCTACTCTAAAAACAGCCTAATTTTTTTCTTCAAAAAGCCTATATTAGCTAAAACAGCTAGCATGTAAATACTGGCTGAACTCTTAAAGCAACTTAAAAATGAAAAAAAGCCAAAACAGCTAGCATGTAGCTGAAATACTAGCTAATCTCCAAAATAGCCTATAAAAAGTCTCAGTAAATGCCAAAATAATCCAAAAAACTAGCACAATACCAATTTTTAAAACTGTAACTTTTTAACATAATTATGAATATTAAAAATGCAGGAATATTATTCCAGAATAAACCAACTAAAACCTTAAATAGCTTTTAACATTTTACTCTCCATAAAAATATATTTTATCAAAATTATACAAGTTAGAAATAAGATCACGATGACATCGGGTCATTAATAACAATTAAATAAAATGATCTGGAGGGCCGGATCCGGCCCCCGGGCCTTGACTTTGACACGTGCGTATGTGTTTTAATTATCAGTATTACTCGGATCTTTTAGGGATTTTCACACATTTTTCATGGATTTGAATGTGATCTTCATTTCATTGTCCGTTGTGACTCCGCCTCTCTGAAGTTTCCTGACAGTAGAAAATGAAAGATAATAATAAAATAAAATAGAAGACAATTTAAACCAAAAAACCTTTAGTTGATTCAATCAAGAGAACATTTAAATCCTGGTTTACCACAATGAACTTACAGAAAAGCTTTAATTATAGTTTTTTTTTAGGGATTTTGGCTTCAAAAGTCTGAACTTCTGCTCTGAGCTACCATCCCCCGCTCGACCTTTTGACCCTGACCTCGTTTCCTGTCAGTTCCTTTTTCCAGCCGTTCTTAGATTCTAATCTGCTTTTTCACTTCAGGTCAGAAATCTTCAGGGTTGCAGGAAAACTGCTGACTGAGCACTTTAGATGATTGGAGGCGCTCCGCGGAAACGCGAGCCGCCTCCCGGCCGCACAGGTGACACCCGTCTGCAGGCGGCCGCTCGTGTTTCCGCGGGAGGATCCGGTGGACGCCACAGCTCGGCGCTCTTTGTCCGCCTGCGGGCCCTCGTGGCGCAGCTGACTCCTCCAGCAGGAATGCCGCGTCTGCAGAGGCCTCCCGCGTTAAAATAGCCGGCGTGCCCCGTCAGCACTCCCCCGCTGCCAAATTTACCCAGAGAAGCCAGAACGCCGGACTCAGGTTACCCCGCCATGAACGTACGGAGGAGCGGGCGCCGACTCCACGGCGGGCAGAACCAGCTCTGAGTCGTGACGTCACAGAAACATGAATTCCTGTTTCTGACTCAGATGAGCTCAACATCTAAACAAAACCAGAAGACTGGACCTTCAATCAGAACATGAAACCCACCAGAACCAAAAGTCTCTGGCTCAGCAATAGTACTGCCACCAACCATTATTTTAAGATTATTAATATTATTGTGGCTGAAATATTAGCCAAACTCCAAAATAGCCTAAAAAACCTTAATAAATACCAAAAAAGTCCATAAATCTAGTAGAATGTCATTATAACTTTTAACTTTACGACACTCTGACTCCATATAATATAAAGTAACGACTAATCATTTATTCAATTAGTTGTTGACTATTTTAATAGTCGATCAGTCGACTAATCGTAGCAGCTCTACTCTACAGACTTCAGGCGTAAGAAATATTTAAGCAATTCTTTAGGAAAAAAAAGTCACTTTTTTAATGTAATGTGGAAAACATTCATCTTTTGCCGCCAGAAAAATAATTTTGAAATCCAATTGACGAGTGATTAAAAAAAAAAATTCTGTGAACTACTTCCTGTTTCTGAGCTCAAAGGAGGCGGAGCCTAAAGGATCCTGTGAAAAAGACGTAAACATTACGGTGTTAACTTTACCAAGTGGATTTGCTAATGTTGCTAGCGTTAGCAACTTAACACCAGACAGAGCGTTAGCTTCAGAGTTTTCGCAGTTTTGACTACCGTAACTGTTTACAGAATTGATGTAACTCTAATAGATTCTGAAAATTAGCTTAGCGCTGATACTGTGTTGCATATTGCAAAAAGCCACCATGTGAAGCAGCTTTTCTCCACGTCAGAATCATTTGATTCACTTTGATCACATAAACAGACGAAGATTGTCCGTTTACGCCGTTGTCAGTTTTAAAATAGAGTGTCATCTGTGTATCTCTGGTGTTAAATAAACAGAATCTAAAATAAAAACGTCAAAACAAAGTTGAATTGACCAGAAAGGTCACTTAAGATTCGACCCAAACCAGTCGGTTTGTCTTTATGCAGATAATGTTAAAACACATTCAAATTTTGTCTCACAAATGCAGCAAACCAAAGAGTTTCTGCAAACTACTTCCTGTCAACTGCGTGGAGGCGGAGCCTCTGAAAAAGATAAATCTGACCATTTACACATAACGACGCTAACGTGTCAACGTCGTTTTGACAAATGCTAGGGATGGGCGATAAAACAACAAAAAATATCGCAATAGAACTTTTTCCTTTTTAAAGGAATAAGTCTATCGCAACAGACTTTTATTTTGAAGGGTCTGAAATTGATGATTGCCAGTTGCAAGCATTTCTTTGGAAAGTCAGTCAAATGTTTGCATCTAATTATTTATGCTCATTTTGGTCATTTTTTTGGACCCGCCCACTTCCTTCTTCTGCATGAAAGGTAAACAAACGCTCACGAGACACCAAACAGTTATTTGGTTTATATCGTGATACATATCGTTATCGTACAGCATGAAAAAACTATATTGAGATGTAAGAAAAGTCTGCTCTACCAAAGATATTGGCTAATATCACTAGCGTTAGCGACTCCACATCAGGGCTAACGTATCTCTGCCGTAACTTTTTGTCCTCAGCAGTCTTCCACTGCTAGGTTTTGTTATTTTAGTTTGGGGTTTGGTAGTCTTAGTTTGCAGGCTTTATTTGTTTTGTCGACATGGCTGAGTCAGCAGTCTCCATGACTTATTTTATGTTTTATGGAACCACCATGGAGAGCGAAGAGACACGTGTGTGCTTGGATGAAAGTGAAAATGTCTGTTTTAAGTCTGAAAGTCGACCAATCAGACCCAAACGCTCTCTAACCTGACAGAGACGATCTGTCACATGATCCAGACGGAGGAACAACCAGCAGCTGCTCGATCGCTGCTGAAACCAGAAAAATGTCTCCCAAATGAGACGTGGAGGCCGAGATCAGGAAACAAGCAGGAAATGTCCTTTAAGAAAGTAACTTTGTTTTATTTGCAGTCGTAGATCTTCTTTAGACAATAACAATTTATAAGTATTTGAAAATATCTTTTGCTGGTCTGATAATATCTTTTTTTATTAATAATTAGAACTTTGTTTTAGTATAGTTCTCTTTTGGAAAAAAAAAAAAAAAACACGAACGGGTTTCCGTCCCAGATCTGAGAGTCTGTTTGTCCGGTTCTGAAACTCCGGAGGCGGCGTTCTCCGGCCGGCGTTTGGACCCTTGGAGTTGTTTTAGTCCCTCGTGTGCTGTCCTCTTGGACGGGGGGTTCTGCCCCCCCACAGCAGCAGCGGCGATGCCGGATCCTCCAGAAACCGGCCAGAATCCCCCTCTACTGGATCAGGTCTTCCTGTTTGGGCGTACGGATAATCCTCAGACATTTGGGGTAATCTTTTCTGATTAATGGCCTGCAGATGCTGCACTGACAGCTCCCAGCGTCCACTAGGGGGCAGCGTTCCTCCCAAAAACTACCTGGAGCAGGATGGATGCTCAAAGTGACCCGGAACCCCGAAAACTCTCTGAAAACTCTTTTTTTTTCTTGAAAAAAATAAATCATGACTCTTTTTTTGACACACGTCATGGTAACACGTTTCACTTTCAGGGATTCACACAACCACTCCAACCCTAAAACACCGATAATTCCCTGCACACTTACTGTTTACGCCACAATACTGTAGAAGGCTATTACAGCACGAATCGTCATGCACGGTTTCTGTCATTTCTGCTGGAGCGGCACGCGCCCGTCCCCCGCGCGCCCGGCCGCCGCGCGCCTCAGTCGTCGTCCGGGTCGTCGCCCTCGGACTCGTCCCTCCGCTCGTACATCTTGTCCCGCTGGCGCTCCTGGATCTCCTTCATCTCCTCGGCGTACCTGCAGAAGGCGCCCCCGAACTTGCTCCAGGCTTTGAAGGGGATGGTGATGGAGTTCCGGTAGCTGGGCTTCACCTCGCTCACCCGCAGGAACACGCCGTATTTGTTGGAGCCCACGTCGAAGAAGAAGCGCTTGGAGTCCACCGTGATGGAGGTGCCCTCCGGCAGCTCGGCGGGGCCGCCCGCGCCGGAGCCCCCCGTCAGCTCGTCGTCGTCCCCCCCGTAGTCGTCTATGAGCTTCGCCAGGGCGTCTCTGAACTCTATCAAGCCCTGCGCCGGCAGCGCGATGGTCTGGCCGGACAGCATGCCGCCCATCGGGCCGCCGACCCCGAAGCCCGGCCCGCGGTTGGCCGTCTGCCGGATCCGCAGGAACCTCCCCCGCTGGTTCTCCTTCAAGTCCAGGTAGTACTTGCGGTTCTCCCGGACCAGAAACTCGCTCTTCAGAGCCCGCCGCGGCCCGCCGTCCTCCCCCGCGGTGGCCTGGGCGATCTGCTCCGGGCTGCTAGGCCCCAACTGGGCGTAGTGCTCGATAAAATCCCCGAGGTAGTCCCGGAACTCCGCCGCCACGGACAGCGAGAGGGTCAAGCGACTTTTGGAGCCCCCGGCCCCGACCTCGGCGATCTTGATGAACCGGCCTTTGCTGTTCTGCTTCACGTCCAGGTAGAAGCGCTTGTTCTGGATGTCGAGGCGCTTGGACGCCAGCTCCTGCGTCTCCTGGTCCCGCTGGAGGTGCTGGAAGCCGCCGCCGCCGCCGCCGCTGCTCCCTCCGCGCTCACTCCCGCTGTCGCCATCCGCCATCTTCAGCTCCACCATTCGGCTTGTGCCCCCCTCTCCCTGCCCGCGCGGCCAGCTCTCGCTCACGCGGAGACGGTGCCCTTCAGGGAGCCTCGTGATTGGCCGGCGCTTACGACTTTTCCACACATTCACACAGTTACGGCCTTCTCATTGGCCCGTTGGCTTTTGGAGCCTCGCCCACTGATAAAATCTCTCTTCATCCATTGGCTCAAACCCAGATCCGTTGCGCATTTTTAATCCAATTTCTTATTTAACTGCATTTGTAAAATACATTTGAAAACATTTTTTTTTTATTTTATATAAATATTTAGAGCAAAAAAAAAAAAAAAAAAACCCCACAAAACAGAAGGTTCTCCAACAAACTTTGCTAATTAAATGGTTTTGTTCTGTGAAATCTCCTTTATTATTAATATAATGTCCATACGTGTAAACCAGAACTTTGTCTTTGTCCTTCTATTGAAGAGGTTAAAGAATTAGTCAACAGGAAAAGGAATCGAAAGATTAACCTCTACATTAGTAAAACGACCAAGCTCAGTAAGAAGACGAGCACGGAAAAAGTCGTCGCCGGCGAGATCAAAGAGAGGAATGGCAGGAGCGACAGCCACAGACCGGTAGATGCAAGTAGACGAAAAAGAAGTAAAACAACACGGAAGCTGTAGTCTTCGTCAGATGACACTGTATGAGCAACGCATGCTTTGTGTCATAGACTACTTTGTTTGAACTCCTGTTGAGTTACGAGCTGAAACCGAAACAACATGGCAGACGAGAGACCCGCGAAAGCAGCGCCGACGAAATTAACTGCAGTACCAGCGAGAGCCAGAAGAGGGCGCCAAAGTACACTGAAAAAGCATTGGAAGAACGCTTACAAAGGCACATAATGGCAAGAAGAGCAAAGCTTGCTCAAGTGACTGCCAAAATGAACAAATGGACAGTTTGATGAAAAATAAGGAAGATCCATCTGTTGTTGATGAACATTTGAACGAGTTTTCAAAACTTTTAATGATTTTGTCAACGCAAATGACAAAGTGGTTCAACTTTTAGTTGAAGAAGAAAAAGATGCTGACCAATCATTTTTGGTTCCAACCTAAAAATCAGCACTTTACCAACTTTGCAATGGATGTGGAGAAATGGATTATATCAACAACTCAGAAAGAAAATGACGACGTGGGTCCAGATGACAGCGCATCCCAGGCAAGCTGGACCAAGTGCAAGGCGACCAAGGTTCCTGCGTCTCCAGGAGTAAGATCAGCGGCTGTTCATCCAGATCTTCAACTGCATCGTCAACACACATCCTCAGTGCGTCGCAGGGAGCAAGCGGAAAGAGAAGCTCTACTGGAACAAGCGGCAACGTTGGAGGAGAAACAAGCATTGGAGATGGAAGAATTAAAGCTCAAAGCCAAAAAAGAGCAGTTGGAACTCAAGACAGCCATAGCAGCCTCTACTGCAAAGATAAAGGTGTTGGAAGCGTGTGAGTATGAACAATCCGAAAATGTCAGTTTTCACCCAGTTGTAACTGATAAACTGCAAAATGAGGGACACTCATACAGCCCACGGATGGATGTTAAACATGAGAACTTTGAACAAGGAAAAGACTCTGTGGTTAACATGTGTGAAGTAATGTTGAAACAAAATGCGATTACAGAAATGTTGGTTAAGCAGCAACAAATGTCAAATTTACCTGCACGTGATGTTCCTATTTTCAGTGGTGACCCGTTAGAGTTCAATCCGTTTGTTAGAGCTTTTGAGCACACAATCAGTGATAAAACTGACAGTGACAGTGACAAGTTATATTATTTAGAACAGTTCACAAGAGGTGAACCAAGAGACTTAGTTCGAAGTTGTCAACACATGAGTCCTCAGCAAGGCTATAAAGAAGCAATGAAACTCTTGCAGTATCATTTTGGTAATGAGATAAAAATTGCAACAGCTTACTTGAACAGAGCAGTGAATTGGCCTCAGGTACGGGCAGATGATGCTAAAGGTCTTCATAGCTTTTCCATGTTTCTTACGGGTTGCAATAATGCCATGCAGAACATAAACCACCTTGAAGAGTTAGATAATCCCACCAATCTCAGAATCATAGTCTCTAAATTACCGTACAAAATGAGAGAGATGTGGAGGTGTCTGCCTTTGACATTCAAGAAACATCTGGCAGGCGTGTCAGATTTTCAGATCTAGTCAGATTTGTGAACCGACAAGCTAAAATAGCTTCAGACCCTCTTTTGGTGACATTAAAGATGCTGATGACAAGAATAAACAATTCTTGAAATCAAGTAAAACATTCAGACCAAGAGGCAGTGCATTTGCTACCAGTGTAGCACCTGCCACAAGAGAGAGGTTTTCAGATACCAGAGAAGGTAATTTGCTTCAGTCAACTGATGCCTTTAAAACACCATGTTTGTATTGTGGTCGAAATCACAAACTTGAAGAATGTCAAAAAATCAGAAAGCAGTCTCAAAAGGAAAGACTAGAGTTCCTCAAAGAAAAAGGGACTTTGTTTTTCCTGCTTAACTCAAGGACATTTAAGCAAAGATTGCAAGAAACGACTTAAGTGTGACATTTGCTTTAAAAGACATCCTAGCATGCTTCACTACGTGAAGAATGAAGATGAAACGGTTGAGCGTAAACCTGAAAACATCCCTGAAAACTCCAACCGAGAAGACAAGAGCGTTACACCAATAATTGGTGGAACATGTGGTGCAACCGGGGCCGGTAACCATAGCAATGTTTTGGCAATCGTCCCAGTTAAGGTTAAACTCAAGAAAAGTAGCAAGACAGTTGAAACATATGCATTTTTAGATAATGGCAGTGAAGCAACTTTTTGCTCTGAGACACTTATGAGACAACTTGGTGTTGAAGGAAAGAAAACACAAATTCTTCTCCGCACTATGGGTCAGAAAAAGCTTCAACCGAGTTACTTGATCTCAGGTTTGGAAGTATGTGGCGTGAGAGAGAATGTGTTCATTGATTTACCTGGTACCTACACTCAGAGATATTCCAGTCACAAAAGAAAGCATTCCTGCACAAACAGATTTAGAGAGATGGCCACATCTGCACGGAGTAGAACTCCCTAAAATTGATGCAGAAGTTGGACTCTTAATCGGATCAAATGCTCATAAAGCCATGGAACCTTGGGAAGTGATTCACAGCACAAAGGATGGTCCTTTTGCGGTTCGAACAGTCTTAGGCTGGGTTATTAATGGGCCTTTGAAAGAGGATGGTTCTGAATATGACCAAGTTGCCACTGTAAACCGCGTAACGTTAACAGAAATAGAAACGTTGTGTACGCAACTGTTTAACCACGATTTTCCAGAAAAGACCTGCGAAGAGCGACAGGAAATGTCACGAGAAGACGTGCAGTTCATGAACTCCGTCAGAGACAGTGTTAAAAAGGTTAATGGGCATTACAGCATAGCTCTTCCTTTCAGGAATGAGTCTGTCACATTACCCAACAACCGCACATTAGTTTTGCAGCGAACAGAAAGCATTAAAAGGAAAATGCTTAAAAACAAAGACTTTCATGAAGACTACAAAACGTTTATGTCGAACATAATCTCTAAAGGTTATGCAGAGCCTGTGCCCGAAGAACAACTAGATCGTGACGACGGAAAGGTTTGGTACATCCCTCACCATGGGGTGTATCACCCAAAGAAACACAAGATTCGTGTCGTTTTCGATTGTGGAGCTTCATTTAAGGGCAAATCACTGAATGGAGAACTTTTACAAGGTCCTGATTTAACAAACACACTTATTGGAGTGTTAACTCGTTTCAGACACGATCATATTGCTCTGATGTCAGACATTGAAGCAATGTACCATCAAGTAAAAGTACCACCAGAAGACACTGACATGCTGCGTTTTCTTTGGTGGCCTAATGGCAATCTGAATGAACCTTTGCAGGAATTCAGAATGACAGTGCACTTGTTTGGGGCAACATCTTCACCTAGTTGCGCCAACTTTGCATTAAGAAAAACTGCAGAAGATGCTACAGAAAAATCAGCACCTGCAGTCGTGAGTGCAGTGCAGAATAACTTTTATGTAGATGATTGTCTTTTGTCTCTGCCAAATGAGAGTGAAGCCTGCACCATGGTCAAAGAACTTACAGAACTTTGCAAAAGTGGAGGTTTCCATCTAACAAAGTGGAACAGTAACAGCAGAACTGTTCTAGCTTCCATACCAGAAAAGGAGAAAGCCCCAGAGCTTAAAAAAGTAGATCTCTGTCATGATGATCTGCCTGAAGAACGAGTTTTGGGAGTCAACTGGTGCATTGAAACCGACTCGTTCCAAATCAAAATCAACTCTAAGCCAATCACACAAACAAGGAGTGGCATTTTGTCACTTGTGAGTTCTATCTATGACCCTTTAGGATTCTTGTCTCCTGTCATACTTCCAGCAAAAGTCATCTTGCAGGAACTGTGCAGAAGAAAACTCTCATGGGATGCAGACATTCCAGCAGATCTGTCTCAAAGGCTGAATGCGTGGTTTTCAGACTTTATAAAGTTACAAGGATTCAAAGTGGACAGATGTTTTAAGCCAGTTGGTTTTGGTGCTGTCACATCTGCACAACTGCATCATTTTGCAGATGCAAGTGAGAAAGGATATGGGGTAGTAACTTACCTTTGTGTTACAAATGAAAAGGGTAAAACGCATTGTTCATTTGTAATGGCAAATCAAGAGTCTCACCTGTAAAAACAAACCACCATTCCAAGGTTAGAGCTAACAGCGGCTGCTGTAGCTGTAAAAATGGACAAGCTAATGCAAAACGAGCTCAAAATGCAACTGAAAGAGTCCACATTTTGGTCCGACAGCACAACTGTATTGCGTTATATTGCAAATGAAAGTGTCAGGTTCAAGACCTTCGTTGCAAATCGCGTCTCTCTTATCAGAGGACATACCAATCCTGATCAGTGGAAGTATGTTAACTCTGGGTTAAATCCTGCTGACCATGCTTCCAGGGGAATGAAAGCAAACGAATTCCTGTCAAACAAGTCCTGGATTCAAGGACCAGATTTCCTGACTGATGATGTCAAAAACTGGCCTGTGTCACCTATTTTGTCAACCGATCTACGTAATGATGTCGAAGTGAAAGTCATGAGTGTGCATGTTGATGCCAGCGTTGTAGAAACAAATCCAGTCGGCCGACTTATTTGTTACTACTCTGACTGGCACAAGCTGAAAAAGGCTATCGCCTGGATGCTCAGACTGAAGTACTTGCTGCACAAAATGAGCCAAGAACGCAAAATAGTGCAAAGTCAAAACAATAAATGTCAGAAGGAAGCCAAGACTTCAAACAAAGCACGAAAAATGAAATCAACCGAGAATGAAATTCTTTTGACAGTCGCAGAGCTTGAAAATGCAGAAATGGAAATTATCAAGTTTTGTCAAAATGAATGTTTCAAAGAGGAAATAGCTGCCCTGCAGAATGGGGAAAAGCTCAAAGTAACCAGTCGTATTGTCAAACTAGATCCCATAATGAATGATGAAATCTTAAGAGTTGGTGGAAGGTTACACCACTCTGCTTTACCATCTGAGACAAAGCATCCGATCATACTTCATCAGGATCACCATGTGTCTACTCTGATTCTCAAGCACATTCACAAACAAACAGGACATAGTGGTAGAAATATCATTTTATCGAAGTTGAGAGAACGATTCTGGATTCTTAAAGCTGATGCAGCTCTGAGAAAAATACTTTCAAAATGTGTTCAATGCAAAAGGTTATCAATCAAACCAGGTGAACAAAAAGATGGCAAACTTGCCACCAGATCGTGTCATTCCAGACAATCCTCCTTTTACAAATGTGGGAGTTGATTATTTTGGACCATTTGAGGTCAAACGTGGAAGGAGTGATGTTAAAAGATATGGTGTTCTTTTTACATGTCTTACAACAAGAGCAATTCACATTGAAGTTGCTCATTCGCTTGAAACTGACTCTTGTATTAACGCTTTCAGAAGATTTGTGGCTAGAAGAGGTCAGGTTTCTGTTATGCGTTCAGACAATGGAACAAATCTGGTTGGTGCAGAAAGAGAAATGCGAGAAGCACTCAAAAATTGGAATCAGTCTAAATTTTCTGAGTCACTTCTCCAAAAAGCATAACATGGACGTTTTAACCCTCCAGCTGGTTCTCACTTTGGTGGAATTTGGGAGAGGCAAATACGTTCGGTGAGAAATACTTTACCAGTTGTTGAGACAGCAAACTCTGGATGATGAGCGTCTCCATACCTTGTTTATGTGAAGTGGAGTCAATCGTCAATGAACCGACCCAATCACAAGATGTCAAATGATCCAAAGATGATAGAAGCTTTAACACCAAATCATTTGCTTCTAATGAAAAAACAACCATCACTGCCACCAGGTGTGTTTCAGAGAGAAGATTTATACTCAAGGAGAAGGTGGCGGCAAGTTCAGTACATGGCTGATATTTTTTGGAAACGTTGGGTCAAAGAATATCTCCCTTTACTGCAGGAGAGACAAAAATGGTTAAATGTGAAAAGAAACCTGAAACCTGGTGATGTTGTTCTTATTGTGGATGAAAGCGCACCAAGAGGTTCATGGTTAATGGGAAAGGTAGAAAAATCTATCTGTGATGGTAAAGGGCAAGTGAGAAGAGTTCTTGTTAAGACCCAAAGCAGTGTTTTGGAAAGACCAGTTGATAAATTGTGTCTTCTTCTTGAAATGGATGAGTGATATGCTTATTGTTTGTTTTTTTGTTTTTTATTCAAAGCTCAGCAGAATCAGTATACCTTTGATGTACATAAGCAATGATACAAAATAACTTGTAAATTAAGTTCAGATAAAGTTAAAATGTCACTTAAATAAGATTTGGTAATTGTTATGCCACAGCAGTAACAATTAGGGGCCGGAATGTAAGTGCCATTTACTGAAAGATTTGAGTTACATTAGAATTCTGTTTTGTTTTGATGATTTTATGTATTTTGTTTCTGTGACATTTGAAATGTGGATTATTGTTTGAATTCTTTCGACCGCCAGAGGGCGCTACTCTGTTGTTCAATGTCCATTTTATGATACAAAGAAGTTCTGTCTTGAAACAGTGTGTCAATAAAGTTTAAGATGGACAACGACAGAGCGACACGGTCGTTTTACCGTGTGCGGCTATAATGTCCATACGTGTAAACCAGAACTTTGTCTTTGTCCTTCTATTGAAGAGGTTAAAGAATTAGTCAACAGGAAAAGGAATCGAAAGATTAACCTCTACATTAAGAACAAAATTAATAACATATTAATACTTTACAATAATGCAAATAATAATGAATTAATTAATTCTGCGTGAAAAACGCTGATTTAATGTGCTTTGTTGTTGCAGATCTTGGTTCGGCCATCAGAGGGCAGCGTGGTTGTTTCTTCAGTTCCTCTCAGCTCCACAAGATGGCAGCAAAACTGCATCAAATGTTCACCCTCAATGGGCATTAATGGCATCCGCGGTTTTAGATGTAAATATAAAGAAAGTGGTCAGAAAATACTGAAAAGATAAATGTATCCAAGTATGGAACTTAGTGACTCTTCATTGGTGAAATTAGATCGTTTTAATGTGGAGTATGAGGATTTAATAACAATGTTGGGAATAATGGATATAAAATATTAGTAAAGATACCTTTTATTAATTTTAAAATGTATAAAGACTATAAATAAATCAGATTTTTGCTCCTCCCACCACATTTTCAGACAGTTGTTAATAAAATAAAAAAAGTTATCTGGATACATAAAAATAATTATGTCTATAAAAAGGTGTAATAAATGTGTTCCCCTACTGAAACATTTTTGTTTTATTTATTTATTGTGGCTCTGCTTAAATAAGTAAATATTTTTGCAATTTTGCTCAATTTCTGCAAATTTTGAGCCCTATGTTAAGTCAATGGGAAAATATTTCAAATCGTTATAAAACTTTCTGCACTTATGCAACTTATGCAATATTGGTATCAAAACATTCCGCATATTTAGGACATTCATGCCTGTATTTTTGGTATT
This sequence comes from Oryzias javanicus, assembly GCA_003999625.1. Taxonomy (NCBI): domain Eukaryota; kingdom Metazoa; phylum Chordata; class Actinopteri; order Beloniformes; family Adrianichthyidae; genus Oryzias; species Oryzias javanicus. The sequence goes on along the minus strand of CM012448.1, from coordinate 29,033,039 downwards.
AGCAAAATTTACGTTTTTTTCCGCTAATTATGCTAATTTCTAGCCTAATTGAAAATGAATGGGTATTTTTCAAATCCTTTATGCAGTTTTGTAACCAAGGCAACAGTGGTATCAAAATGTTCAGCTTGTTCAGGACAATCGTGCTTGTATTTTTGAAATTCGTACACGTAACACAATCTATGCTAGTTTTCTAGCCTCATTGACGATTAATGGACATTTTTCAAATCGTTATAAAACTTTGTGCACTTTTTACACTTGTGCAATATTGGTATCAAAACGTTCAGCTCGTTGAGGACATTATGGCTAGTATTTTTGGTTTTTGTGCACTTTACGGTTTTCGTGATGCTACACAATTTGTGCGATTTTTCAGTCCCATTCAAATGAATAAAATCTTTTCTAATTTCTGCAAATTCTATAACTTATGGAATTTATGCAAATAAAAACATTCATCATGTTCAGGATATTCATGCTTGTCCTTTGCTATTGTGCAATTTCATGCAATTTTGAATATTTAACATGATTATATACAATTTTACGCAAGTTGTGAGACTTTTTCCCACAAAAATCACACATTTTTCACACACTTAGAAACCTGTACAATATGGGTATCGAAAAGTTCGTCATGTTCTGGACAATAATAGAACTGAGGTTTCATTTGGATATTTTTAAGTTTAGCTAACCTTTTTTAGGTAACCGTTTTTAGGTAATTTGGCAGCTAATACGTTTTTTTTTTTTGATTAATTTTGAGTTAAACTAGTATTTAAGCTTCATGTCAGCTTTTTTGGCTAACTTGGCAACTTTTGAGGTTTTTTGGGTTAACTTTGAGTTAAAATAACATATTAGCAACATGTTAGCTTTTTAGCTAAAATTATCTTTTTCATATTAATTATTGGGTATATCTGTTTAAGAAAGTGGGAAAATGTCAAGTTTTACTGGATATTTTTTATCACATTCTAAGTTCAAATTGGCTAATAAGAAAACTCTGATGACCGAGCAGTCTAGTCATTTTTAAATCATCACTCACGGACGACTGTGCGAGACATGAAAAGAGTCTCATACGTAACTTAGGTTTTGTGTGTGCGTAACAAGGGATTTGTGTGTAACTTTTAAGGATTTGTGTGTGTAATTGATATGTGTGTGAATTGTATTTTTTTTATTTTGTAATTTTTATACTTATGCACATAATGTATTTTATGAGTTACAAATTAAAAGTATGCACACAAAACTCAAGAATACGCATCCATAAATGGGGGTGATACTAATTTCTCTCCGTACTTGTGGCCTCCTGTTGTCACTCCTCTTTTCTACTGCCTGTTGAAATCGTCTTCCGTACTCTCTGAGACCAGATCAGCTCGTTGAATTTCTCGTGTTCTACGTTAGAGTGTACACTCGGCACATTTATGGTGCTTTTATGCCTCCCTGACCAGCAGAAGAGCTGCTGCCACTGACCGCCAAGGAGGAACAAATAAGAGGATCAGCTATGGATCAAAATCTGATTTTAACTTGAATTTGTTTTATTCTTTGAGAAAAATGTAAAAAAATCTTCATTGACACAGAAATCATTTGTATTGGCATTTAGTGAGAACTTTTATAGCCTTTCATGTTTTCATCCTCCAGATGATCACTGGACCTTTGAATCGGACGTGTGCCGTCAGCCTGCGACATGATGCTGCTCCAAGTGTTTGATTTAAGAGATCACTAAGCTAATGTCAAAAGCATGAAGTGCATTGATGTAAAAAAATGTGATTTCTGTTTGCAAGCCCAAAGATGACTCCAGGTTCTGTCTGGAGAAAGAATCCCTGTGCATTTGTAATAAAATGTTTCGCTTGTTGAATAAAAATTGACTTTTTTTTTTTTCTTACTATCAAATCTTTTTATGTTTCCTTATTTATATCTGAATATAAAACCTTTCTGGGTTTTAATTATATTTTCATAACAGTTGAGACTCAAAATGTAAAAGTTATGATGACACTAAAAATTAAAACTGGATTAAAAAGGTTTTTTTTTTTTTAAAGTCTAGTTTTTTGAAAAATTATCAAAGGGCCCCAAACTTTTTCTAGTGAGGGCCACATGACGGTTTTCTTCTGTGATGGGGGGCCGGGCTCGGTTTGTAGGCTAACAAAAAAAGTGTAACAATCGCAGCCTAAACGTAAATATTTATGGTTTTCCAGAAAGTCACACAGCCAAATTTAAAATAATTCATTTCTGTGATCTTCCAAGAAAAGATTATGCAAAAACTTTTTAAAAATTATATATTTAGCATCACCTGCTTAATAGCTGAAGATGCTAAAATTGACAGCTGAAAACACTGAAGCTGATAGCTAGCTTAAATATTAGCGAAGTGCCAAATTAGCAGAAAAAAACTAAAAAAAATCTAAAGTTAGCATGTAGCTTAAAATATTAACTAAACTCATAATTAGCCTAAAAAACTAAAAAAAGCTTATATTAGCCTAGCATTTAGCTAAAATATTAACTTAATACCAAATTAGTCTAATAAAATTTAAAAAGCCTATATCAGTATCAATAGCTAGCATGTAGCTAAAATATTAGCTAAACTCCAAATTAGTCTAAAAAACTGGAAAAATGTGTAATTTGGCCAAAAAAGCTAGCATAAAGCTAAAGTATTAGCTAAACTCCAAATTAGCCTAATACAATTTAAAAAGCCTGTATTAGCTTAAATAGCTAGCATATAACTAAAATATTAGCTAAACTCCAAATTAGTCTAAAAAACTGGAAAAATGTGTAATTTAGCCAAAAAAGCTAGCATAAAGCTAAAGTATTAGCTAAACTCCAAATTAGCCTAATACAATTTAAAAAGCCTGTATTAGCTTAAATAGCTAGCATATAGCTAAATATTAGCTAAACTCCAAATTAGTCTAAAAAACTGGAAAAATGTGTAATTTAGCCAAAAAAGCTAGCATAAAGCTAAAGTATTAGCTAAACTCCAAATTAGCCTAATACAATTTAAAAAGCCTGTATTAGCTTAAATAGCTAGCATATAGCTAAAATATTAGTTAAATGTCAAATTCCCCTAAAAAGCTGGAAAAATGGCTAATTTAGCCAAAACAGTTTGGGGGGCGGGGCCAAAAGTGGAGGAGGGCCGGATGCGGCCCGTGGGCCGTAGTTTGGGGACCCCTGCATTAAATGAAAAAAGAAAACAAAACAGCAATCATAAAGATAATTTGCTTAAATTTCATTGAAAAGTTCCTCTGAAAGTGAGAAAATCCACAGAAAATCCACAGAGTTTCTGTTCTCTCACAACAAAATACACAATAAAAAAGAAACAAAATCATCACAATCAGGAAAAAATAAAATGGCAATTAACAGGCAACATCTTTGATGTCTTATACGTTTAAAAAGAGAATCAGTAAAGACTGCACGGTGGCGCAGTGGTTAGCACTCTTGCCTCACAGCAAGGGGACTCCGGTTCAAATCCCAGTTGGATTTTGCATGTTCTCCCCATGCTTCCATACCCCAGCTTCCTCCCACTGTCTGAGTGCCCAGCAGCAGCCAGGTTAGGCTCCAGCACCCCCAGGACCTGAGAAGGGGTTCAGGAAAATGAATGAATGCTTTCCAGGTCAGCTTTTAATCTGTTATAACCCAAAAAATTTATCTTCAGAAATACTTTCAAGTTTCACCCTATTTATATGCATGACTATGTTCATATTTTACCATTAGAATTACCAAGTAACATTATTTTCTTTTACTTAAATGTAGTCAAAGTTTATTTACATCAAATCACATCTTCACTTTTTCCATCTTCGTCTTTACAACTTCTAGGAATCGCTGCAAATCATCACAAAAAACATGTGTGTCATCAGCAAATAAACTAATTAAAATATTCTATAAACCTAAATAAACTAATTCTAATATCCTAGAAACCTTAAATAAACTAATTCTAATGTTCTATAAACCTAAATAAACTAGTTAGAATAGTCTATAAACCTTTAATAAATCATTAATACACATGGTAAATAATTGTGGGCCCAGAACAGAGCCCTGTTTCGCACCTTTCTGGTCAAAAAATGGAAACGAGCACTTCTGACCTACATATTTAATCCAGTCTAACACTATCCCCCTAATGCCAGATCGTTCCAATTTATTTATTGATATGCAGTGATTAATTGTATCTGTGTGCGATTTTAAATTTATAGATTATTATGGGATGTCATTTTAACCTCAGCTGCTGTTCAAACGAAGCACTAAAATCAATCAACTTCATTTATGCAGAACTTCTCATATCAACACATGCAAATGCAATCAAAATAGATTTAAAATGGAAAATAAATCTTTATAAATGAAAGAGAAGCAATAAAAAAAGCTTTTGATACAATTAATCACTGCATATTAATAAATAAATTGAAACGATCTGGCATTAGGAGGATAGTGTTAGCCCATGCATGCACATAGAGAACATGCAAACTCCACACAGAAAGGTGGGATTTGAACCAAGGCCTTCTGACTGTGAGGCAAGAGCACTCACCACTGCACCACCTGCTGACATAGAAAACTGAAATCCACAATTATCTCTCTGTTAAATAAAGCAGAACTGGTTCTGGACCACAAATCTCTCCACATTTTCTATTGTTCATTGGTCTTACTTTACTTTTCTTACTGTGTAGAGGTTTGGGGAAATAACTATAAGACAACATTACGTTCACTATCAATTCTTCAAAAGAGAGCAATACGAATCATTCACAAAGCAGGTTACCTGGAGCACACAAACAAACTGTACAATCAAAATGACTCACATTCTATGATCTACTAGAGCAGGGATCGGCACCCTTTAACAGTAAAAGAACCATTTGGGCTGATGTTATTCTGATCCAAACCTAGAAGGAGCCGCATTCACTTACGTTAGCCTTTAAGAAATTTGGATTTTCATTCATAACCTTCTTTTTTGTTTACTTTTGTCACGAACAAAAGCAAAAAAATATAATTAAATAAACTGGCGTCTCTTAAAAAGAGAATTTTTAAAACATTTTTAACTTCAGTATCAAAAAAGCTAACTTGGTCTTTAACCCTGTAAAGTTCACTATTACATCAAAGAACTGACAGTAGATCCAAATATCCTGGAACTAAGAAGTTTCTTAAAGCCTAAGATCAAATCCTGGAACAAAAAGGGATCAAATATTCTTTATTTTGTAATTTTTTGTTCACAATGTTAGTTTTAGATTAAAAAATATTAACACGAGTGTTGATGATAAAATGAACCTATTTTCTGTTCATGATTTGATCTAAATATTATTTAATATGGAGCAGCTGTATCTTAAAGTATTTAATAATATATCATTTTAAAGTCTTAAAATTAAGACAAACAATAAATGAACTAGAACATTTGCATTTCCTGCATTAATGCTACTGTGAATTGTTTTTGCTGAAAGTAGTCGCTAAAGATGCTGAAGCTTTTTGCTGAAAAATAGTGATGTAATTTAATATAATCAAAGGGATTTGCTGAAAATGCAAAATGTGCAAAATAAGTTTTCTAAAATTCTGGAAATATTAAAAAACTAAAGTGCTGAAGTTAACATAAATTTCTGCAAAATTTCTAGAAACATTGCTAAAAAATCTCTAATAGATGATAATTTTGCTAAAATGTTTATTGTGTTACTTAAATATTAGCTAAGCTTCAAATTAGCCACAAAAAAAGCATCAGTATAATTAGCCAAAAAAGCTAGCTTGTTGTTTAAATACTAGCTTAACTCTAAAATAGCCTAAAATACCTCAGTAAACTAAATTAGTCAAAAACATTAGCCTGTTGCTAAAATAGAAGCTAAACTCTTAATTAGCCTATAAAAACCTCAGTAGATCATACTGGCTAATTAGGCAACTTTTGAGCTTTTTTTGGGCTAATTAATTAAGCTAACATATTAGCAACGTGTTAGCTTTTTTGGCTAATTTGGCAACTTCTGAGTTTTTTTTTTTTGTCTAATTAATTAAGCTAACATATAAGCAACGTGTTAGCTTTTTTGGCTAATTTGACAACTTCTGAGTTTTTTTTTTGTCTAATTAATTAAGCTAACATATTAGCAACGTGTTAGCTTTTTTGGCTAATTTGACAACTTCTGAGTTTTTTTTTTTGTTAATTAATTAAGCTAACATATAAGCAACGTGTTAGCTTTTTGGCTAATTTGACAACTTCTGAGTTTTTTTTTTAGGTCTAATTAATAAAGCTAACATATTAGCAACGTGTTAGCTTTTTTGGCTAATTTGGCAACTTCTGAGTTTTTTTTTGTCTAATTAATTAAGCTAACATATTAGCAACGTGTTAGCTTTTTTGGCTAATTTGACAACTTCTGAGTTTTTTTTTGTGTAATTAATTAAGCTAACATATTAGCAACGTGTTAGCTTTTTTGGCTAATTTGGCAACTTCTGAGTTTTTTTTGGCTAGTTAATTAAGCTGACATATTAGCAACGTGTTAGCTTTTTTGGCTAAATTTGGCAACTTCTGAGTTTTTTTTGGCTAGTTAATTAAGCTAACATATTAGCAACGTGTTAGCTTTTTTGGCTAATTTGACAACTTCTGAGTTTTTTTTTTTGGTCTAAATTAATTAAGCTAACATATAAGCAACGTGTTAGCTTTTTTTGGCTAATTTGGACAACTTCTGAGTTTTTTTTTTTGTCTAATTAATTAAGCTAACATATTAGGCACGTATGTTAGCTTTTTTGGCTAATTTGACAACTTCTGAGTTTTTTTTTTTTTGTCTAATTAATTAGGTTTTTTGGGCTGATCTTAAAATTCTTCAGCATCTTTAGCAAAACATTCTGCAAACTGCATTCACACATGCATTATTGCAGGTAATTAACTTTTCTAGTTCTGTTTGTATTCATGACAAAAAAGTAGTTTATTTATATTTAGTTGTTAAAGTAAAAAAAAAAAAACAGTATTTTTCCAAAGAATTAAGCAAAACTTTAGTTTTGATAGAGTTTAAATATTTATATTTTTTTATTTATTATTTAAAATGTTTGAAATGACATTAGTCGCTTCTTCTTTTTTTTTTTTTTTAAATCATAAACTTTCATTTTGAGTGATTTTTTACACAAAAACAAATAGAGAACAGTGACTAAAGCAGCTGAAGATGCTGTAAAATAAAAAAAGATTTGTGGATTTAAAGCGTCTTTGCTTCAAATGTCTCTTTCATCACATTTATTCTTTTTATTTATTCTTATTTATGCAATAACATCAATGAAAATAGTATAAAAATCCACATATTAAAACCATTTTGGTGTAATCCTGCAGAGCAGAGGAGCTCTGTAATGCAGACGAGTACTCGAGTAACTAAAGTAATCCTCAGAGTCTGCAGGTTGATATTGCACTCCAGCCCGTCTGAACCAAAGGCCGCTCAGTAATACTGGGGGTGAGCGGGGTACGACCCCCGCAGGTGAGCGGGGGGCAGCAGGACGGCGGGGTAGAAGGAGTCCAGGGACAGAGCGGAGGTGCCGGTCGGAGGGCCGCCGTACTGCAGGCCGGGAGGGGCGCCGTAGGAGGCGGCGTCCGCCAGCGGGAGGCGGCCATAGGGCCCGGGCCGCAGCTCGGGGTAGTGCAGGAACGGCGAGGCGGCGCTGGCCTGGCAGGCGTGGGCCAGGGCGTCCTGAACCGAGCGCTTCAGCTTCATCCGCCGGTTCTGGAACCAGTTTCTGATCTGAGAGGAGAAACGACAGCAGGAATGAACCCCCGCCGCAGGAAACGGTCGCAGGCGGAGCCGCGCCTTCAGGTCAGAGCTCACCTGCTTGTCAGAGAGGTGGAGCTTCCTGCAGAGCTCCGCCTTGTCCTGAGTTCCCAGGTAAGCGTTCTTCTTGAAGGCCCGCTCCAGAACGTGGATCTGCTCTGCCGTGAACGCCGTGCGCGGCCTCCGGCCAGCGGGGGGCGACGCCGGCAGGAAGGGGGCGGGTTTGGCGTGGGCCGAGGGCGAGCGGGAGCGACTGCCTTCGCTCTCGTAGCCGGACGTCTCCTCCTCCGTGCTGAGGTCCGCTGCGGCGCCTGAAAGCAGCAGAAACGTCTGAAGCTCCAACAGAAAGAAGTCCAACAGACTTCAGGACTTTAACTCTTCAACTTAACCTGTAATTCTAGAAGTCAAAATAAAATAAATATTGATTTATGTCTCAACAATAAATGAAAAGTAATGTAACTAAATACAAAACAATTACAATTATGAGATGAGAAAAGAATAAAACATTAAAGAGCTTAAAACAATAAAATATTTATAAAAACCTTTAAAACTCTTATAAAAGTTACTTCTACTATGATTACTTCAAATTAAAGTAACTCAGTTGCAGTAGAAGTAACTTCTATACCTTTAAATTGAGTTTAACTTTTATAAACTGTAAAAAGTGAAACTTTGAATCAATTAACCAAAACTCTTTCATTTGCTACTTTTAAATATATTAGTTTTTATATTCAACTTAAAATTTGTATTTGATGAAATCTAATCACTTTAAACAAAAATGAGTAAGAAAAGTATAAAAATGTTTTTTGGTTAAAGATTAAAACATTTAAAACTAGAAAATATTAATTTTTGGAAAAAGAAAAACTGATTACTTCAAATAAAAGTAACTAAATCACAGTAGAAGTAATACTAAAGCCTAAAATACATTTAAACTGAGTTTGTTTTTAAATTTTTGTTCACTAAAAAGTGAAACTTTAGATCTATTAACCAAAACTCTTTAATTTGTTACTTTTAAATATATTAGTTTTTATTAAATTACATTTTTAAGGAAACAAATTAACTCAAAGTTTGTATTTGATGAAAAATAATCCCTTTAAATGTAACAAGTTACAGAAGTTTTATAAAGTTTTTATATAGTTTGAATTAAATCGATGTTTGAAAGTGTTTCAGCGCTGGAGGTCAGAGTCTGCAGGTCCGGTCCGGTCCGGTCAGGTCAGAGTCTGCAGGTCCGGTCCGGTCCGGTCAGGTCAGAGTCTGCAGGTCCGGTCCGTCAGGTCCGGTCCGGTCAGGTCAGAGTCTGCAGGTCCGGTCCGGTCAGAGTCTGCAGGTCCGGTCCGGTCCGGTCCGGTCCGGTCCGGTCAGAGTCTGCAGGTCCGGTCAGGTCAGAGTCTGCAGGTCCGGTCCGGTCCGGTCCGGTCCGGTCAGGTCAGAGTCTGCAGGTCCGGTCCGGTCCGGTCAGGTCAGAGTCTGCAGGTCCGGTCCGGTCAGGTCCGGTCCGGTCAGGTCAGAGTCTGCAGGTCCGGTCCGGTCAGAGTCTGCAGGTCCGGTCCGGTCAGCTCGCCGTCTTACCTGGCCGTGTCTCCGTGGACGCGTCCTCCTGTCCGGGTGGCCCCCCCGGGTTCGTTCTGCGGTAGAAGCCCGGCAGGCTCTCGGCGTGCGTCCCGCAGGTCTCCAGTCCCGACTCGGACCCGGGGGGGCCCGGCGGCGCGGCGGGCCGGCTGCTCTGAGCCATCCACTCGATGGAGAAGTGTCCCCTCATGGCCGCAGAGCGCTCCTCGGCTTCAGCTCGGACGGACATCCGGGAGGTTTGTGGTCGACCCCCCCCACAGCCCGCCCGCTTTTAAGGCCGCCCCCCCCTGAAGATCAAAGCTCAAATCCTTCCTCCCTCCTTCAGTTTTCACAACTGGAGTAATTAAGACGTCCCATTCAGTCTCAATGAGGCTGTTAGGACGAGGCTCCAGAGAGTCTGCCCCCCCCCCATCCTTCCTGCCCCCAAAACAGATAATAGACTCGGCCCGACCCGTCTGCAGCTCCTCCACCATAAACAGGTCTGCAGGAATGTCCACGCCTCTCCAAATCCACATCCACCTTCCCATGATGCTCAGCGGTCGGGAGCGTCTGCGCAGGTGGAGAAGAATCTGAAGGTTCTGGAGGAGCGGAGCCGCCGGAACCCGCAGGTTCTGGAGAAGCGGGGCCCGCCGGAACCCGCAGGTTCTGGAGGAGCGGGGCCGCCGGAACCTGCAGGTTCTGGAGGAGCGGGGCCGCCGGAACCTGCAGGTTCTGGAGGAGCAGAGCCGCTGGAACCTGCAGGTTCTGGAGGAGCGGATCCACCGGAACCTGCAGGTTCTGGAGGAGCGGGGCCGCCGGAACCTGAAGGTCCTGGAGGAGCAGAGCCTCTATAATCTGCAGGTTGTGGAGGAGCGGGGCTGCCGGAACCCGGAGGTTCTGGAGGAGCGGGGCCCCCAGAGGGATCATCAGAACCAGCGGCTAATCCCGGATCATCCAGATTAGCGGGATGTGATCTTCTCACGTTTCTGATGAACGTCAGGAAGACGAGATAAACAGAAAACTTTGACCTCCTGGAACTTCAAACATTCGTTCAGCTTGAAGCAAAACTAAAAAAATCCTTGAATCAAACCAGCGAAGATTTCTATGTTTGTGGAAAATCCTGTTAGAGTTTGATAAAGATGAACTTCATTATGTTTGTTAGGAGTGAGGAAGACGAGAAAACACCTTCATCCTGATGATGAACGTCGAGGTGAGGATCTGCCTCGAATCACTGAGATCAATTTGAAACTTAAGACGTTAAAAAATAACTATAATAATCATTATACGTAATGAAAAACAGGTTAAAAAACATAAATTTCAGCTAAATTAAAATTAAAGCAGTTTTCTGTTGTAAAACATCTTATAATGCTTGACATAATCTAACAAATAAAGATAAACACTGCACAAAAACTGCCCGAAACAGAAGAAAAAAATCTAAGAAAATAAAAACTAATTTAAAATCTAAAGAACTCAAGGCGAGGTAAAGAAATTAAACATCAGCTTCCTATAATGTAATATCTAGATTTTTGTTTTATTTTAATTGAAATGAAAACATGATAACAAAATGATTAAAAATGAATCTTTAACTCTCTGATGTAAAGAAAATAACAGTAAATTAGTGAAAAGTTAAAGTTATTAAATAAAAGCTGATTATTAAAATGTGATTGGCATAAAACAGATGAAAGAAAAGCAGATATAAAAATATGAAGAAAAAAAAAAGGGGGGGTTATAGCCCGAGGCCCCAAAAAGTTTAAACGCGCCCCTGTAACCGCGTTCAAACAGCAGCTGGAAAAACTTTCAAAACAGAAACTTTTATTTTTAAAATATTGTAAACTTCCGGGTGATTCTACTTATAATTTATCAATAAAAGTGACCGCAGTAAAACAAAACTGATCAAATCAGTGAAGCAGCGCGAGGACGACAGATACGAGGATGATGAAGATGATGAAGACTCGGGGGGGGGGGGGGGCAGCAGGCGCCGTTTTGTGTGCAAATGCCGCGCGGATCAAACCGCGCGGGATGATCGGCTCAATCACGGCTCTGCTTTGATAAGATAATGACGGCTCTGGAGCGCGCGCGCGCGCGCCGGACATTTAAGATCCGAACCGAGCCGGGTTATGGAAGAGATGGAAGCAGAACCGGCGCTGGTTCTGTCTGATAATGACCGAAAAACACACGGTTCTCCACCGGGTCTCCGAACCGGGTCCGAACGGTACCAGAACATTTAACAAAATCTTTTTACATTTTTAGTTTTAAACACAAACGAGACAAACATTTAAACTCCAAACAGATTCTAGTTTTAAATCTGGATTTTAACATTTTCATTTAAATTTAATTAAAAACGTGAGTTTGATTTATAATCCAGATGAATTTCACTGTCAGCAGTGATCAGTGTTTGTAGTTGTAGTCCAGGACAGATGCATGATGGGAAAATGAGTCCATGAACAACATTTGTCTTTCTTCTTCAGTTCACGGCTCCGTTTGTCTGTCCGGCGCCGAGTGGGATCGAGTTTTGCTCAAGGGCACTTCAGTATGAGAATCCTGATCTCTGATCTGTCAAAGGATTAAATCTGGATTAAATTCTGATGACGACCCTCAATATTGGTTTATTGGTGAGTTATTCTCGCCCACAAAAAAATTTAAAGATAAAGTTTTATTTCAACTCAATCAGACATGAAGAAAATCCAAAAGACTTGAACTGAACAGGATCAACGTTCACTGAACTCTAAAACTTTTAAAACTGTAACACATTTCTGAACTGCAAACACAGCATCACCTGAGATCATGTTAGTCTGAGTGATGGAAGCTGAAGATGCTGAAATTAATGGTTAAAAACGCTGAAGCTAAAATATGAGCTAAACTATCCTAAAACACAAACAAACAAACAAACAGGTAAACCTGAGGGACACGTCAACGTGTCTCTAAACGTGCGTGTACGCGGCGAGTGGCCACGCCTCCTGGCTCCTCCTCGGCCCCCAGCTCCCTCCCGTCTGAGGACCCCCCCGCTCCTCCTCTTTGATTGGCTCCATTCAGCCTCTTTCATCTCTAATGAGGCTGTTTGCTGCTCTGTTATGGAGACAAACACACCTCCAACCCCCCCCCCTCCCTCCCCAGGAGACCACCGGAGGGGGGGGGGGGGGGGGGGGCACACCCCCCAACGGGGGATCCGAAGACCGGCTCAGGAGATCCACGTTAATCTGAATTCAGTTTAAAGGAAGATCTTTGTTTATATGACTAAAACTCTTTAAATGATCCACGTTAATCTGATTACAATTCTTCAGATGATCCAATTATCTGATTTAAGTTTTTTAGAAGATCCACAATAATCTAAAAAAAGTTATTAAGAAGATCCACGATGATCTGAATAAAATTCTTAAAAGGTCATTGTTAATCCTATTAAAGTTCTTATCCACATTAACCTGATTACTTCTTTTTAGAAGATCATTGTTAATCTGAATGAAATTCTTCACAAGATCCAGATTAATCTGTAAAAAGTTATGAAGAAGATCCATGTGAATCTGAAAACACTTCTTCAGGAGACCTTTGCTAATCTGATTACATTTCTTTAAATGATCCATTTTAATCTGACTAAAGTTCTTTTAAAGATCTGCATTAATCTGGATTTAAATTCTTCAGAAGATCCATATTAATCTGAATAAAGTTCTTAAAAGGTCATTATTAATCTGATTAATATTCTTTACATAATTCTGATTAGTTCTTTTCAGGAGATCATTGTTAATCTGGACTAAAGTTCCTCAAATGATCCACTTTAATCTGATTAAAGTTCCTAGAAGATCAATCTTAATCTGATTCTTCAGGATTTAGAAGATCCCAAACAAAAAGCTTCTTTCAATAACATATTTAGGGACTACTTTCAGAGGCGGATGGATCCACATTTAACACACTCAGTCACGCCGTTTATTCCAAAAAAATCAAATTATTTGGACTAAAAACTGCTGGGAAAAAAATGCAGAACATTTTTTATTTTATTCATATTTAATGAAAAATATCTAAAGTTTTACAGATAAAAAAGCATTATATTTGGGAATAAGTTTAACTTTTTAAAAAACCTTTTAAATCCTAATATTAATTATTTTCTAATGACAAAGAAGAAGTTAAAAACAATCAAATGAAGAAATCTGTAGGAAAACAGTCAAATAAGTGTTCAAACATGTTTATCTTAATTATTATGATTAAAAAAATACATTTTTACTATTTGTTTTTCCTTTTTAAATGAATAAAGAAAGAATATAAAAAAAGATCTGATTTCTGTGGTTCCTGCAGCTTCAAAGTTCTCAGGATTTCTGCAGAGGTGAAGAACGACTCAGGATGTGACCCTTTGATGCCGACCGGATTCCTCATGCAGATCAAGGCGCCGATGACGCCTAATCATCATTGATCTGGCCGGGAGTCTCCAGCGGAGTCCCGCCCCGTCTGTAACGCGCTCCGTTAAGGCCTCTTCCCCTCTTCATTGATCCCTATCAAGCTCATCAAAGGCTCCCGGGGCTTTGATGGGGGCGGGGGGTGGGGGGCGGAGTTTTCAGGCGTCTTCAAGCACAAAATAAGAGTCTGGACAGAATCAGCTTTTATTTTGACACTTGAAACCCCAGACCTGATCGTCTCTGAGATCAGAGGAGCAGATCTCATCGGTTGGGAGTCATTATTATATTCAAACTTGAAGTTTTTCTTCAAGCCGTTTCGTTTCAGGTCATTTTATTGGTTTTAAAAATACAAAAAAATAAAAACAGAAACTGACATTTTTCATTTTACAATAAGATTTCTGAAAATAATGATATTAAATAAATCCTAAAAACTACAATAATCCGTATTATTGTCAAAGAAGGAAGCTGATTCGCTTTGAAAACTAATTTTATTCTCAGGTGTAAGAAACCCTGGAACGTTCTTTGTCTCGCCGCCGCTGCAGACTGACAACGTTTTAGGCTCCAATCAGACGAGGGCGGAGCTTCAGCCGCACCTCAAACCAACAAAAACACAGTTTTGTTCTCCTGCAAAAGGAGCGGCCAAATGTCCCGCAGGCCTCAAACGCCGCACACCCGTCCTTCCTTTCCTGGATGGGATCGGTACCTGAAGCGGGCTCCGCCGTCCCGTCCGGTCCGGTCCGGTCTTCAGGCGTTCCTCTCTGAGGGGGGGATGAACTCCAGCCCCAGGTGGGTGAAGATCTCCTCCTCGGACGCAGCTCTCAGGTACGCGCCCTGCAAGAGGAGGCCAGTCGGATGTTTCTCCGTCATCCATCCGAGAAACGTGTCCCTTCAAATCCGGATGAATGAAGGAAGAACTTCTGACTGCAGCAGATCTCATCACTTCTCCAGAAAGAGAACCCCTCATTTGGTTTTAACATCATTTCCAGCTCCATCAGTGCGTGTGGTTGTCATGGAAACAACATTTAAAAATGGAGACAAACGTCTTCGTAAACACAGACTGCAGAACAGACAAAAAAATAATTAAAGACTTAGATTAAAACATTATTTTTAAGTTAAAGAAAAAAATTTGCGATCGACTTTGAGCGCTTTAATGATCACGTGACTTTAGGACAAAGTTACTTTTTTTTTACATTACAACTATTTTCAGTTAATTTTGAACTTTTACTTTTTAAGGTGGACTTGTTCTGTGGACGGGGAGAGTTTGTGTTGTTGAAAAAAATATTATTGAATAATTGATTAAAAAGGTTTCATGTGATCCAGAGAGAGAAAAGCACAACGTTGTATTTTAGGGAGAATTTGAAGAAGCTGAAACTCGGTTTCTGAAAGATTCTGTAATGATAAATACCAGCACTGATGGCGCCACGGCTCCTTTGTTGGGTTTTCCAGAGAATGTTTAAGAGGCGGGACAGTATGGTGAACTATCACGATATTTCAACTCACAATATTATAAAGAGAACAGGCTGAAAGTTCATATTGTTCCTCAATAATAATCAATTATCTGACATAAAATTAATTAAAATGCAGCATTAAGAATTTGTATTTCGACATTTATTAGTGAGAAGGTTATTTGATATCCTCTGTATTTTGGTTCTTAACTGAAGTTTTGACTTTAAATTTATGTTAATATTATAAGTATTTATTAGTAGTATCGATTGATTATTTTATTTTAATGTTGGAAAGGGTGTTAAATGAAAATATTGTTTTTTAACCAATCAGAGCCCTCCATCCACTAAAGTGCATCACTGAGCTGTAAAAACGCCGTTTCCACGCCGTTTTACCTGCTTGTTGTCGTAGAGGGCGTGGCTGCTCAGGGACATGCCCCTCTCATGCCCCGCCCACCGCCGGAGTTCCCTCTCAAACAACTGTTAAGAACAAATAGATCAGAGATGCATTGTTATTTAAAGAAAAAACAAAAACAGATGATCCTGACAGAGTTTAGGAAATTGAATTCAGAATCTGCCTAGCAACTCATTACATCACTACAACTCTAGAACGTCATTGGACAACAGTTATTCTTAAAGAAATGAATTCAATTAGCTTAACAATAAAACTGAAAATCGATTTGTTGTTTTCAAAAGACACAAGAAAATGATTGTTGCCTTTAAGAACCTCATAACATAGAAATTCACAGCCTAGAACTGCTTCAGAGTCTGGAATGAATCAATCGTGGAAAAAACTGTACGTAACAAGATGACAAACGGAATCAGGTCTTCTCATGTTCGAATGTTTGCTGATGAATCTGTTCTGAGCTCCACAGGAATCACAGACACAAAATATCTTAAGAAATGAATCTATTTCAAATGATCCTGTGGGACTTTACAGAGTCAGACCTTCAAACATCCTGACGGGTCTGAGGGTCTTCGGGCCCGAGGCTCACCTTGGATCCGGTCCAGCCCAGCAGAGCGAAGGCGAACTGGCTGATGGGAGAAACCACCAGGTCCAACCTCACGGCTCTCCACGCTCTCTGGCCGCTCTCCGCCGCCACCGGCAGCTTGAAAATGGAGAGGCATCTCTCAAAGCGGTCCATGCTGGATGGGGGGCGACCAGGACCGTCGATGGACTCCAGGTAGGAGTTTCTGGTCGTTTTCTGATACAACAGGAAGTCCTGGAGAGAAGACGGAGGCGCTGTGGAGGGACTAGCTTCAGTTCTCTGCAGCGATGAAGAGGAGGAAGACTCACCTGTGCTTCCAGCCAGGACACCACTTTCGGCAAGAGTCCCACCTCCCTGCCCTCCTCCGGGTGAGTTATCAGGAAGTCGACGTCGTGGCCGCTCAGCTTCCCCCTGAAACAGCAGCAGCTCAGCAGAAGACCAAACATGTTTGTTGATCCAAAGGAGAAGAAATTAGACTCTAGACTCAGGTGAGACTCAGGTGAGACTCAGGTGAGACTCAGGTGAGACGCAGGTGAGACGCAGGTGAGACGCAAGTGAGACACAGGTGAGACACAGGTGAGACTCAGGTGAGACTCAGGTGAGACTCAGGTGAGACGCAGGTGAGACGCAGGTGAGACGCAAGTGAGACACAGGTGAGACACAGGTGAGACACAGGTGAGACTCAGGTGAGACTCAGGTGAGACTCAGGTGAGACGCAAGTGAGACACAGGTGAGACTCAGGTGAGACTCAGGTGAGACGCAGGTGAGACGCAGGTGAGACGCAGGTGAGACGCAGGTGAGACACAGGTGAGACACAGGTGAGACTCAGGTGAGACTCAGGTGAGACTCAGGTGAGACTCAGGTGAGACTCAGGTGAGACTCAGGTGAGACGCAGGTGAGACGCAGGTGAGACGCAGGTGAGACGCAGGTGAGACACAGGTGAGACTCAGGTGAGACTCAGGTGAGACACAGGTGAGACTCAGGTGAGACTCAGGTGAGACTCAGGTGAGACTCAGGTGAGACTCAGGTGAGACGCAGGTGAGACGCAGGTGAGACGCAGGTGAGACTCAGGTGAGTCTCAGGTGAGTCTCAGGTGAGACTCAGGTGAGACGCAGGTGAGACTCAGGTGAGACGCAGGTGAGACGCAGGTGAGACGCAGGTGAGACTCAGGTGAGACGCAGGTGAGACGCAGGTGAGACGCAGGTGAGACGCAGGTGAGACGCAAGTGAGACGCAGGTGAGACTCAGGTGAGACTCAGGTGAGTCTCAGGTGAGTCTCAGGTGAGACTCAGGTGAGACTCAGGTGAGACTCAGGTGAGACTCAGGTGAGACTCAGGTGAGACTCAGGTGAGACTCAGGTGAGACGCAGGTGAGACGCAGGTGAGACTCAGGTGAGTCTCAGGTGAGACACAAGACTCAGGTGAGACTCAGGTGAGACACAAGACTCAGGTGAGACTCAGGTGAGACTCAGATGAGACTCCTACTTTAGTAAAGAATTCAAACGTTGCTCAGCTGACGTCGACCAACATTGAGGTCCGTTTAGGTTCTGATGGTTCCTGTTTTCAAACCGCTCCTCTCCCTCACCTCCGGAATCCTCCGGTCAGGACGATCTGAGCTCCTCGTAACACGGAGGAGACGGCTTTCTCCACGACCGCCTGGATGGCGTCCGCCTCGGCCCGCGTGACCGGCTGGTTGATGTCGGCGTAGTGCTGCAGGCCTGAAACCAGCAGAGCAGATTTTAGAAGGATTCTGAATGTCACGCTTGACCAGAAAGAGTCGGCAGTCGTCTGAGAGCTTTGGGGGAAGCTGAAACCCAATACCGAGTTGGTACCGGTACCGACATGTGCTTCTACCAGAACCATATGAAACGCAGATTATAGCGCTTCATTTCGTCACTTGTATTCCATTCAGTTTTGCTGTACAATTCTAGCCAATCATTTGACCTTTCAGTGATTGTGGGTGGAGTCATAAGAATGAGTGGGCGGGAGGGTGGGTGGAGCTTAAGTCAAAATACTCCAAAGTTTGTCTGAACTTCACAGCAGAAAGAATTGCGATTCAGCGACCTGATAAAAAGGAGTGATATTAAAAAGACCGTCGTCATGGCGATGAGCGGTGAGAAACGCCTTTACTTCAACATGTGTGAAGTTCAGGAGCCACATTCTGATATCAAGTGGGTCGGACCAGTACAATAATAGCAACTTGGCTAATGTAAACTTGATATCTGTAGCATTGTTTAGTTTTTCTCAATTGAAAAAAAACTGCCTCAATAAACTCAGTTTCCTAATCACTTATTTTATTATTATTATTACATTTTGGTCATTGTGAAGTCACACCTGATCAACAGCAGTTAGATTAGCAGAGAACCAAACTCCATCTCTGTCTGATTTGTTGGTATTTCTTTTCTCTTGCTCCCTCTAGTGACAGAACTGCACATTGCAGTCATTTCTTTAAAGAACCACGACTCGCCACAGGAACGGGCTGGAAACTTGCTCTTATTTTTTAACATCCTTATATATTTTTATCTTCATGACTGGGCCGGATTAAACCATCTGGTGGGCCGGATGTGGCCCGTGGGCCGGATGTTTGACACCCCCGTCTTCAAGCGCCGTCCTTCACCCCGTTACGCTGCTTTTTCACTCATAAAAAAATTGACATGGATGATGTTTTTTTCATTTTTGACTCCACAGTTCTGGTTCGGTCCTGGTTTCGATCCAAACGGTACCCATCCCTCCTTCTGTCCTCCGAGGACTTCAGAGGACAGAACCAATCAGCTTCATTCGTGGGTCTGAAGGATGGGGACAAATCAGGATCAACTTAGAGTGAAGGAAAAAATGGATTAAAAAAAAGAAAATTTCTAAAACAGTTTCAAACTCAGAAAATATCTATTGAAAACTTGAAGGAGTTATTGAAAAAATCAATAAATAAAATTGCACATTTGAAAAAATAATATTGAAAACTTGAAAAGTAAAAAAATTAAAACTGTTATCAATTTAAAACAGTGTTTATTTGTTCTTTCAACTTTCTTTTTTTCATTTCTCATTCTTTGCTTTCAGTTTTCTCTTTTCAGTTTCCATTCAGGATTTTTCGAGTTGATCCTAATTTTGTCCCGGAAGCCAATGAGCACAAAGCCCCGCCCCATGTGAGGTTAGGGTCAGCCTAGCAGCAGAAACTCGAAAATCCTGAATTAAAACTGAAAACAAAGAATCAGAAATAAAAAAAAAGAGAAAGTTGAAATTAGAACCAAACATTATTAAACAGTTTTTGTTTTATTTAACTCAAGTTTCAAATTTACTTTTCTTTTTCAAATGTTTTTATTTAATTTTCACTCATTCCTTTGAGTTTTCGACTTTAAAACTTCTTTCAATCGTTTTGTCCCGTAACTTGACCCTGATTTGACCCCACGCTGAAGGACGACTCGGCTAAAAACACATTTCTTTCTCAGATTTCTTCGTCCCGTTTCGCCGTCTCTTCCCCGCAGCGCTCGGCACTGACCCGCTCTCTGGGCCCGGTTCAGAACCTGTCCGGACGCTCGTAGCCGCCGCAGGTCGTGGATTCCCTCCCTGATCCACCGATCGGCCGTTTTGGCTCCGACTCCAAAAATCCCCGTCAGCGCCTGTGGAGCGGCAGTGATGAGCGGCCGGACCCGCCGGAAGAACAGAACCGCTCGTACCTTCAGGGCTTTGAAGCGCTCGGACGCTCCGGTGGACTCCGCCTCGCCGGACCTCCCCGTCTCCAGGACCTCCTGTAAGATCCGAGAGGAAACGTTGGACGGCGTCCGGCGCGACGAGCGCTGCGGCGGGGCCTCCGCTGACCTCGATGACCCTGAGGGAGTGCTCCCCCAGGCAGGGCAGCCCGCGCAGCTGCGACACGCTCAGCACCGCCGAGGGGAGGGCCTTCAGCAAGGCGGCGGCCCGGCGGAACGCCACGCCCCGCCCCTCCTCGTCGTTGAGCTCCGCGTTCTCAGCCAGCAGCGACAAGGCGTCCTTGGACAGGAAGTGATGTCACGGTGAGGCTCTCGGGCAGAGGATGGTTTCGGGGCTGGGGGGGTACCGTGAGGGAGGAGTTGTGATTCTCCAGCGGCGTTCTCCTCTGACAGGCGTAACTCGGGACGGAGAACGCCTCCAGCTCCGGTTCTCCGGACGGCAGCTCCTGGAGGACGAAGTGAGACGTTCGGGTTCAGCTCGGTCATCCGACCGCCGCAGCGTTCAGAGTCAATCAGTTCAGACCTGTAAACCTGTAACTTTTATCATAATGAACTGGATATCCAGCATAATGCTGGTGTGAATGCTGGAAGCTGAATTTGGCTGCAGAAGATGCTGGTGCTGAAAATACGGAGGCAGTTAAAATATTAGCTAAATGCCAAATTAGCCTAAAAAGCAAAGAAAAAAAGTATGTCATCTAAAACAGCTAGCATGTAGCTGAAAAAAGTAGCTAAACTTCAAAATAGGCTAAAAAAACCCTAACTTAACCAAAACAGCTGGAGTGAATATTAGCGTAACGCCAAAACGACCTGGAAAAAACAGCTTAAGTTAGCCAAAACAGCTAGCATGTAGCTGAAAAAAGAAGCTAAACTTCAAAATAGGCTAAAAAAAAAACCTAACTTAACCAAAACAGCTGGAGTGAATATTAGCGTAACGCCAAAACGACCTGGAAAAAACAGCTTAAGTTAGCCAAAACAGCTAGCATGTAGCTGAAAAAAGAAGCTAAACTTAAAATTGGCTAAAAAAAACCTTAACTTAACCAAAACAGCTGGAGTGAATATTAGCGTAACGCCAAAACGACCTGGAAAAAAACAGCTTAAGTTAGCCAAAACAGCTAGCATGTAGCTGAAAAAAGTAGCTAAACTTAAAATTGGCTAAAAAAAACCTTAACTTAACCAAAACAGCTGGAGTGAATATTAGCGTAACGCCAAAACGACCTGGAAAAAACAGCTTAAGTTAGCCAAAACTAGCATGTAGCTGAAAAAAGTAAACTAAAATTGGCCAACAGCTGGAGAGCGTGTAACGCTGGAAAAACAGCTAGGCTGAAAACTTAAAATGCTAAAAAAAACCTTAACTTAACCAAAACAGCTGGAGTGAATATTAGCGTAACGCCAAAACGACCTGGAAAAAAACAGCTTAAGTTAGCCAAAACAGCTAGCATGTGCTGAAAAAAGTAGCTAAACTGTAAAAAATAGGCTAAAAAAAAACCTAACTTAACCAAAACAGCTGGAGTGAATATTAGCGTAACGCCAAAACGACCTGGAAAAAACAGCTTAAGTTAGCCAAAACAGCTAGCATGTAGCTGAAAAAAGTAGCTAAACTTCAAAATAGGCTAAAAAAAAAAACCCTAACTTAACCAAAACAGCTGGAGTGAATATTAGCGTAACGCTAAAACGACCTGGAAAAAACAGCTTAAGTTAGCCAAAACAGCTAGCATGTAGCTGACAAAAGTTGCTAAACTTCAAAATAGGCTAAAAAAAACCCTAACTTAACCAAAACAGCTGGAGTGAATATTAGCGTAACGCCAAAACGACCTGGAAAAAACAGCTTAAGTTAGCCAAAACAGCTAGCATGTAGCTGAAAAAAGTAGCTAAACTTCAAAATAGGCTAAAAAAACCCTAACTTAACCAAAACAGCTGGAGTGAATATTAGCGTAACGCCAAAACGACCTGGAAAAAACAGCTTAAGTTAGCCAAAACAGCTAGCATGTAGCTGAAAAAAGTAGCTAAACTTCAAAATAGGCTAAAAAAAAACCCTAACTTAACCAAAACAGCTGGAGTGAATATTAGCGTAACGCCAAAACGACCTAAAAAAAAAGCTTAAGTTAGCCAAAACAGCTAGCATGTAGCTGAAAAAAGTAGCTAAACTTCAAAATATCCTAAAAAAAACCCTAACTTAACCAAAACAGCTGGAGTGAATATTAGCGTAACGCCAAAACGACCTGGAAAAAACAGCTTAAGTTAGCCAAAACAGCTAGCATGTAGCTGAAAAAAGTAGCTAAACTTCAAAATAGGCTAAAAAAAACCCTAACTTAACCAAAACAGCTGGAGTGAATATTAGCGTAACGCCAAAACGACCTGGAAAAAACAGCTTAAGTTAGCCAAAACAGCTAGCATGTAGCTGAAAAAAGTAGCTCAACTTCAAAATAGGCTAAAAAAAACCCTAACTTAACCAAAACAGCTGGAGTGAATATTAGCGTAACGCCAAAACGACCTGGAAAAAAACAGCTTAAGTTAGCCAAAACAGCTAGCATGTAGCTGAAAAAAGTAGCTAAACTTCAAAATAGGCTAAAAAAAACCCTAACTTAACCAAAACAGCTGGAGTGAATATTAGCGTAACGCCAAAACGACCTGGAAAAACAGCTTAAGTTAGCCAAAACAGCTAGCATGTAGCTGAAAAAAGTAGCTAAACTTCAAAATAGGCTAAAAAAACCTTAACTTAACCAAAACAGCTGGAGTGAATATTAGCGTAACGCCAAAACGACCTGGAAAAAACAGCTTAAGTTAGCCAAAACAGCTAGCATGTTGCTGAAAAAAGTAGCTAAACTTAAAATAGGCTAAAAAAAACCCTAACTTAACCAAAACAGCTGGAGTGAATATTAGCGTAACGCCAAAACGACCTAAAAAAAAAGCTTAAGTTAGCCAAAACAGCTAGCATGTAGCTGAAAAAAGTAGCTAAACTTCAAAATATCCTAAAAAAAACCCTAACTTAACCAAAACAGCTGAGTGAATATTAGCGTAACGCCAAAACGACCTGGAAAAACAGCTTAAGTTAGCCAAAACAGCTAGCATGTAGCTGAAAAAAGTAGCTAAACTTCAAAATAGGCTAAAAAAAACCCTAACTTAACCAAAACAGCTGGAGTGAATATTAGCGTAACGCCAAAACGACCTGGAAAAAACAGCTTAAGTTAGCCAAAACAGCTAGCCTGTAGCTGAAATATTAGCTAAACTCCAAAATAGTCTAAAATAAAATGATCTGGAGGGCCGGATCCGGCCCCCGGGCCTCAACTTTGACACACATGGTTTAAACTCTACAAAGAAACTTTGAAACGTTTCCCAACAATCTGAACCAAAGCGGAGTTTCACCTCAGACTGTGTTACCAGCTGGAGCAGAACGTCCAAAACGGTTTAGTCGACGATGAAACGATCATCACTTCCA
The DNA here is from genome assembly GCA_003999625.1 of Oryzias javanicus. Taxonomy (NCBI): domain Eukaryota; kingdom Metazoa; phylum Chordata; class Actinopteri; order Beloniformes; family Adrianichthyidae; genus Oryzias; species Oryzias javanicus. The sequence goes on along the minus strand of CM012448.1, from coordinate 29,009,873 downwards.
GGAATGACTGGAGTTTGGAGGACATTTCATCTGCTGGTCTTCAGTCATGAAACGAGCGGTTATGGTGAGTCTGATTCTGGACGGTCGGCCATGTTTGTGACTTTTTATTATCTAAAATTCCTAAAACGTTTCATTTTTTTGTGGAATGGATGCATCTAATAATGGATTGTTTTCCCCACCCCTACTGTGTAGCACGGAGGGGGAGGAATGATGATGTGGGATTGTTTTAGTATGTTCATTTCAGTTACTTTTTCTTTTTTTCCATTAAAAAAACATATGAATAGACATAAATGTGTCACAGTTGATTTAGGATATGAATTAGAGCCACCAGAAAACAAACAGAGAATAGGCTGGAAATTATGAAAATTGTTTTTTTGACGAGAATTTATGATTAAAGAAAAATGTTGTTTTTGTGAATAAAGTTTTATTTTTATGAAAAATAATAAAATTTTACATTTGCAAAAAAGAAAATAAAATTAATTGAATTAATTCTTGAGCTTTTTTAAAGCAAAATGGAACATTTTATTTTCAAAAAAGCTAAACTTTTTTTCTTGTAAAAATAACGACTTAAGCATTAATTCACAACTTTAACTTTTAAAATTTGGATTTTTTTTACTATAATTGGACAACCGTTTTTAGAAAAGTTGTTTAAAAAAATATTTTTACAACTTTATTCTCATAAAATGTTGATTTTTTTTAAAGTCATACTGTTATTTTTTAATAATTTTCTACTTTTTCTCATAATTTTTGATAGTTTTTGCTGTAAAACTTTATTTCCACAGAGTTTTGACTTTTTCCTTAATAATTTTATGATTTTTTTTTTTTCTCTGGAGATTTTTCTATTTTCTCATCACTCTACGACGTCGATCTTTTATATATTTAAATATTTTTCCTTCACGGAGGCTCAAATTCTCCTCGAGTGGCTCCTGGTCCGGAAAGCGCTCGAGTGAATTCCGATGGAAAGTTTCTCCTGGATTATTGGAGGAAACAAACTCCGGTTCTCCTTAAGAAGATGGAATGTGTCTGGATCCAGCCTCCTGACATCAGTGACTCATTCTGATGATTTAAGAGCTTTTAGTCAGCAGGTTTACACTAAAAGACTTTAAAAAGCCTTTTATAAAAACTCAAGTATCTGACATCAAGTGAGAAGGCGTTAATGTGACGCTAAAGTCAAACACTTTGATCAAATGTGCTTCTACAGAGGAGGAGATTTGAAGGAGTAAATAAAAACACTTCATTTGTTTCTTTCTTCAGAATCAAACCTGCAGCCGGTGTCGGTCCAGAACCTCCAGCGGCCGGCCGGCCCGCATGCTCTCCGTGAACCAGCTGACGTCCAGCAGGTGAAGCGACGGTCGGGCGCCGCCCTGCGAGTCCAGCCACAGCCGGCCGTCCTCCCCGGACACGTTTTCACAAACCACATGGGTGACCTTCCCACTGAGAGACACAAAACGTCAGATCTGATCATCAGATGTTTACAGTCATTTCCATCACTGCAGGAATAACTTTCAACTGAGTTTTTTTTTTAAATGTTGAAAATAGAGTCTGAAGTGGGAGGGGCTAAGAAGATTTGACCACTGATGGTTGCTGCCTAAAATCCACCTTAAAGTCAGATCGTCTTCTGATCCATCTCCAGAGATTTCCCAGTGTTTTTTTTTTTTTTATGATTATGACATTTTTAGACAAAATCAAAAAAGCTGCAGTTTTCTAGGAGACAGTTTTATTTTATCACCAATATCTGTTTTTCTATAAATCAAAAACTATTTTTTTCCATTTTTTTTTTCATCTGTTCCAGATTCCAAAGATTTAAACAAAGAAATACTCAGAAATTCAGTTTTTACCCTGAATCTCTTCATAAATGTCCCCCATCATCAGAAAAACTCCACTAAATCGTGTCTTTGACGTCAGAACAGGTCTGTTTCACCTGAAGATTTTTGCTCTTATTTTCTTCATATACTTTAACTCCCTAAAGGATCTTTATTTATATTTTTGACCGTTTTTATATCATTTTCATGTTTTCTACACAAAATAAATGGATAAAATATTCATTTTTTCTGGGGTAAATTTGCTGTTATTAGTTTAATAGAAATGTAGAAGAAAATGTAGATAATCAATATATTTAATGGGTCAAATGTTCCAAGAGTGTTTTTCTTTGTTTTATATTTTCTTTAATAAATGTATTTCACTATTTCTGTTCGGTCCATCTGGCTGATTTTATTGTTTGTTTTTGTCTATAATTTATGCTTGAAATGAACGAAATCGATCAATAATTTCAAATTTTACATTTAAAAGTCCCTCATCATGTTACTCTGTCGTCAGTGATTAATTTTGGCCCAAATGAGATTCCGTACATCCCTTTAAATTAAATCTCCCGCTGAGTTTCTTCCGTTTAAGGGACAGAGAAAACACATTCTAGACGTGGTTTGTCCGGTCAAGTGTTCCGCGTCTCCACACCGAACCGAACCGAACCGAACCTTCCGGTATCACCTGAACAGCTGCTCCACCTGGAACCCTTTCCTGCGCGCGAGCTGCGACAGGAAGGCTCTCCTGCTGGCTCCCATCTTCCTCTCCAGCAGGAACAGAACCACCTGCGGGAACCTGCTCGGTTCGGTTCCCGCGCCGATGTTCGACCCACTCATCCCGGTGTCGGAGAGCTTCCTCCGCTTCAACGGAACCATGGTTCATCGCAGACTGACTCTAAAGTTCGGTTTAAATAAAGGTTTTTGGTGTTTTTTAGACGCTCACAATTAAAGTAGAAACGTTCGAGTCCCCGGCGCGGCAGCCGCTGCCGCCTGGAGCCGTTTGTGGGTTTAACATGTTAGCAAAGTTTTGTAGAGGCGCGCGACCGGATGCAGCTGTCCCGCCCCGCCGGGACCGAACTGGGTCGCCGTCAAAATAGTTCCGACTGGAAGCAGAGAGCTGCTGGTATGGAGGCCCGCTAGGGACAAAACTGACTTTATTTAAATTAATCTACTTCTTTACAGCTATTTAAATATTTATTTTCTTAAGTTACTTGAAGGTGAGATTTTAAGGTCAATCTTAAAAGACAAAGATTGAAAGAGACTACAGTTTATTTTTGTATTACAAAAAAAAAAAGTTCTGCCTGGAATCATTGACTGTGTTTAGAGAACTGGACTTCTCCCCTTGTGGTTCCAAACAGGAAGTGGCTCCAAGAAGTCAAAATCCCAGAGACTACAATAGAGAAATAAACCACTATTATTCTGTCATTCTATTGGTCAGAATTAACATTTTGACTCTGATACCCTTTTATTTATGACAGAGTATCTATAATGCCACTTTACATAGTTCATTTTATTTTTAAAATTACAATTTTAAATGTTGTACATTTACGAGAAAAAAGTCATAACTGCTAAATTACGAGAATAAAGTCATTTATTTATGACTTTTAAAGCCATAGGCTAAAGTTATGACTTTCAAAGTCGTAAATTTACGAGATTTAAAGTTGTAAATTAATGAGAAAAGAACTAAAGTTGTGTATTTATCAGAGCTGTGCTCTTCTGATTGACAGATTCTCCGGACCCCTCTTTCAGTGGAAGGGGCGTGGCCTTCCAACGAGCCTACACATGATTTGCGGCAATAGTTTCCATAGAAACGTGACTCAATAACTGCCATCTGGCTCCAACTTGGCGACGCCCATATTGCGAATTGGCTTCATTTCACCGGAGTCATTTTCTACAGATGACGTCACACTTGCTCTGTCCACTTCTCTATATACAGTCGATGTGTAATTCTATTTGTCAGAATGAACATTCTTACAGGGATATCTTTTCAAAACATGTTTCTGATAATCTTCTTTTTTATTATATTGATTCTATAGTTTAATTTATAAACTGACCAATCAGACGCCTTAATAAAAGTGTTCTCACATCAAACATTCAAACTGACCAATCAGCGCAGACAGATTCTCCTGAGCCTGCCTTCAAGTGGAATCATAAGTCCAACAAACTCACTTATGATTGGCTACAACGGTTGCCATAGAAACTCAGTCTGACTCAGACCAATCACTGACCAACATGGCGGCGTACGTATCATGAGAACACAGCGACGGAATTGACTTCCTTTGGTTGGAGCTTTAAGTAAACCATTTCCTATGGATGGTTTCACACTCACTCTGTCCAGTTCTCTGATACTGTCAATGGTCCCAACTCAGCGATGTTCAACAAGTGTCAAGTGGGCGGGGCTATCCAAAATTTAAAGCTCTGTTCAGTCGATCCATTGGACAAACCACCTGCCAATCAAAATCATGTCTAAATAAATGTAAAACTCATTTTAGGGTTGTTATATATGTTTTAAATAAAAAAACTCAAAGGACTTGGAACAGCTTTGACTAATTGAGGATCTTTATCAAATGTTTAGTGTGAATCTGCAAAAAAAGACTGTGACTCTGTTTGTTAACTCTTGTTTTTTAAATTTTCACTTTCAATTGTTTGAGCAGAAATAACTAGAATTTTGATGCTGTCGATAGATGGACACACTGACACTTTTTATTCTATTTTAATACATTTATTTATTTTACATTTTATCTATACTGTTGATGGTTGAACGCATTGACGTATTTAATTTCATTTCATTTCATTTCATTTCATTTATTTTATTTTATTTTATTTTATTTTATTTTATTTCATTTCATTTCATTTCATTTTTTTATTTTATTTTATTTTATTTCATTTCATTTCATTTTTTTATTTTATTTCATTTCATTTCATTTTTTTATTTCATTTTATTTTATTTTATTTTATTTTATTTTATTTTATTTTATTTTATTTTATTTTATTTCATTTCATTTCATTTTATTTTATTTTATGAGTTTTCTCTGCCGTCGCTGGTTGGCCGTCGCGGACCCCCCGCCCGTCGCTGACTCCCTCCTCCCCCCCGTCAGGTCATATGACCGCTGACTCCACTTCCTCAAACTTTGAAGCTCGTGCTGTCCGTCCGACCAGCTGCGCACGCGGCCCGTCCTTCTGCCCACGCGCCCCGAGGCACGAACCGGAACCGGGTTGGGTTAAAAGGGCGGCGGCGGCGGCGGCAGGCCCGGGAACCGGGAGGCTCCACATGGACGGACCGAGGAGAGGCGCTCCGGCGCGGGGGGGACTGCCCTCCGCCCTCGCGCTGCTCGCGCTCCTGCAGCTCACCTGCTGCGTCAGGTGTGCCGGGAGCGCTCGAGCCAGCAACGTGGTCCTCGTGCTCGTGGACGACCAGGATGTCCAGCTGGGGGGGATGGTGAGTGAAATGACCCGCCAAATGTTGTGACATAATCACCTTCGCGCCTCCGGAAAATGTCAAGAAATAGTTTTTTAGTGAAGAGTTCCTTCATGAAAATCATTTCTGGGAATTCTCTCGTCTGTAATGGTCACGTGGTCTGAAAGATGAAAGACATCTTAAGAAAATCCTTCCGGTTCTGCTATTGGTTTTGGTTTATAAACCAGAACCTCAGCCCTCCTCTGCTGTGGGATCCCTCAGGGTCTGGGTCAGTGCGGTTACCATGGTGACGCCTCAGTTTAGAAACGATCTCAGAACTTCATCTTTTGGTCTCATGCTGGTTCTGTGGGTCAGACACCTGCTGCGGTCCATGCTCTTTCATGCTGGTACCACCCGGTTCTGGTACCACAGAGATGCTGGGAACAGCAGTTCTGATGGGTTCGACCCAAACACTGGAACTGCTTCTTGTCCTGTAGACTGACATTACTGGTGGTAAAACCAGATTGGGATTACAGATTACATTCCTGTGTAAAGTTACATCAGAGAAATCCTCAACCAAAGACGTTTTTCCTCGTTTTTCTGCTGCGTTTGTGTTTCTGAGGTTTTACCACCAAACCTGGATTCCAAAGAGCAGCTTCTGGAAGACAACAACTTTTATTTTACAACTAGATTTAGAGGTTTGTGCAACTCTCAGTGATATACCATAAAAGGGGCGGAGCCACGATTCAGGATGGAGTAGAATCCATTTTCAGCTTCAGATGAACCCAGAACGACCAGAACTAGAACGTTTCACCTTCATCTCCCATCTTCTGTCAGGACGAGTCAACGGGTGTTTCTACTTTTAAGGAAAATTAAAACTACATTTTTCATTTTTCAGTATTGTTCACAGCAGTGTGGTTTCCATGGTAACAGTCAACATTTGTCTGAACCGTCCATCACTCCCCAGCCAGCACATGGGCCCCACATGGGTTTGTCCACATTGGCTTAAGTGGACACTCGGTGGGTTGGCTCGCTAAGCTAGCCAGCCGCCTGGTGGACAGCAGAGCTCCCTTGCTAACTATAGCGCAGCTTGCTAGTTCAATGCAGCGGAGCATGCTAACTTGCTACAGCAGAGCTTGCTAGCTCAATATAGCAGAGTTCAATAGCAAGCTAAAGCAGAACTCGCTGTAGAGGAGCTTGCTAGCATGCTACAGTGGAGCTTGCTAACATGCTACAGAATGGCTTATCAGCATGCTACAGTGGCGCTCACTAGCGTGCTGCAGCGGAGCTCGCTAACGTGCTACAGAATGGCTTACTAGCCTCCCACAGCTGAGCCAACTAGCATGCTATAGTGGAGCACGCAAGTATGCTAAAGTGGAGTTAGCTAGCATGCTACAGTGGAGCTTGTTAGCATGCTACAGTGGAGTTAGCTAGCATGCTACAGTGGATCTTGCTAACGTGCTACAGTGCAGCTTACTAGCATGCTGCAGTGGAGTTAGCTAGCATGGTACAGAATGGCTTACCAGCATGCTGCAGCGGAGCTCGCTAACGTGCTACAGAACAGCTTACTAGCATGCTACAGAGGAGCTTCCTAACATGCTACAGAATGGCTTACTAGCCTCCTACAGCTGAGCCAGCTAGCATGCTACAGTGGATCACGCAAGTATGCTAAAGTGGAGTTAGCTAGCATGCTACAGTGGAGCTTGTTAGCATGCTACAGTGGAGTTAGCTAGCATGCTACAGTGGATCTTGCTAACGTGCTACAGTGCAGCTTACTAGCATGCTACAGTGGATCTTGCTAACGTGCTACAGAACAGCTTACTAGCATGCTACAGTGGAGCTCGCTAGTTTGCTAAAGCAGCGCTCGCTAGCAGGCTCCGCTGTCCACTGGGAAGCTGGCTAGCATATTAAGCTAACCAACTGTATCCCCAATTAAGCCAACATGTGAAAACAAAGGTGGGGTCACCATGGAAACTGGGGACAAACCCATTCGGGGTTTTACACCATATGGGGCCCACTTCACCTTGCTGCTGGGTCCTGGTTAGTCTGTACTCACCATTTTTTTTAGGGTGTCCAAATTCCCGCCCGACTCTCTAAAGACCAAAGAAGCGACGCCGTGCGGGACGAAGGAATTCAGATCATTGACATAAACCGAGATGGACAAACAAACCTGTTACCTCGGGTTTCAACCAAATGACGTCATTTCAGTCGAAATAGCAGACACCACACGGTTCTCACTACGGTTAATACAAAATAATTGATTTTATGAAGAAAAAACGAATTAATTAATAAAATGTTTATAAATTCTACTGTGTTCCTATGATAAAAACGTTTTAGTTTATTAAAAAATACGGTTAAATAAAATGTTTCCACAGAAATTGTTTAAAGAAATGCATTGTGGTCTATGTTTCCCGATCTCGCCAGCATTGATGAACGCAGTTTTTTTTTCTTTCTTTTTTTTTTTTTTTAAATTGCTCTGGATTTTGAATTCGTAGGTTCGGACCCACAATTCAAAATGAAACCCCAGAAATTTCCCAGAAGTCTCTGTGACAAATGAGCGTGCGTCGATGCAAGCGAGATTGGTAGATATAGACCACAATGCATTTCCTTCTGTCCTTTGGAAAATATATTTGTAAATTAATTCAAGTTTTTATGTTCAGATTTCTGTGGATTCTTAAATATTGTTAAAAAAAACAAACATTTTTTTAGATTTTACTTTTGACACGTGGGTGACGCCATATTTGGTGTTTAAAAATAAAGTAGAGAGCGCATGGTGTCCAGATTCTGGACTCTGATTCGTCCTGCTCTCTGTCAGTTTCTTTTATTTTCTTATGTCTACATTGTGTTTTCTTTGCTCCACGGAAGCTTTTATTTTGAAGTTGACTCTGTTACCATGACAACGTGATATGGGCGGGGTCTCGGTCTAACTTTTAACCCTTTTACACACCTGAGGCGTTGAACACAAAGTCTTTAACGTATACTGTAACTTTTCAACCGTTAACATGGTTGCTATGACGATGTGATCTGGGCGGAGTCTAAGTGAGGTTTGTGCTAATTCGGACAATTTTTAATTATTGTTCAAAATGTTTTTGATCATTTGGGAATAAATAAATACATGTCAGGTCACATGGTTTGTAGATCATATATTTTTATTGTTCTCCTCTTTATCTCTCAGGTTGGAGCTTTTATTTTTTGGAATAAAAATGAATAAAATATTGATGTTTGTGTTTTATTCCTGCAGACGCCGATGAAGAAAACCAAATCTTTAATCGGAGACACAGGAGCGACCTTTGTGAACGCTGTAAGACTTCTTTCTCTTTAAGGTTTAGCCGTGGAGCGACTTTTACAGGAAGTGTTTTTATTAAAGTAAAGAGTAATTAGGTAGATTTATTTCTAGTTTTATTCATCTGTTTTTATAGATTTTATTTATTTGCAGTTATACAACATTAGTAAAAATAATAAAGCAGGTATTGAAATACATAAAAAGTCGGTGCAGGGAGAGGAAAAAACCTGTATGGACTTATACTAGAGCATCTACGTAATAGAACTTTAAATTAATATAAAATACAATTATACAGTCGTATATAATCATAATTATACACTTATACATGTATTACAAAAACATTGACATTTCATAATCCAATCATAATCTAATACAATCCTTAAATTTTTATTATTATCTGATGATGCGTTCATGGCCAGACGGGAGACTTGCCTCCTCCTTTTGCCGCCTCTCAAACATGTGACTATTATTTTGAAAAGCCGTTCGTGCCGGGTCACATGACTCTGCTTTGTGTCTTTCCTCCTCGGTGAAGTTCACGGTGACGCCGCTGTGCTGCCCCAGCAGGAGCAGCGTCCTGAGCGGCCGCTACCCGCACAACCACCAGGTCCGGAACAACTCCGTGTCGGGGAACTGCTCCGGCCCCCTGTGGCAGAAGGGCCCCGAGTCGGGGGCCTTCCCCGTCTACCTCAACAAAGCGGGATACCAGACGTTCTTCGCCGGGAAGTACCTGAACCAGGTGAACCCTCCAGGTCTTCAGACGGGACCTTCACCTCTGTGGCTTTGAGTTTTCCTGCTCCACATTTCTGCGTAAACGACGTGTCGAAACACGCTTTTCCTGAGAGACTCGGCAGCTCCTTCCAAACCTGCAGCTGCAGCGAACGACTCGAAACCGTTCAGCCTCAGACACGAGCGAAAACCAAACCAGGACTTTCAGTTCCTGAGAAGACTCTCGGAGCCGCAGCGTCACGGTCGACGGGCAGCTGCAGGAAACCAGAGGGCGGAGCTAGCTACACCTGCAGAGCTGGCTGTTAGCATGAGCGTAGCATGTTAGCATGCTAGCGCAGTCATCAAACTCTATCACCACTGAAGACTTTATAATGCGAGTCTGTCCCGCGTCTTGGATTTTAATCTCATCTGGATTCACTTACAGGATCAAATTAATTTAAAGTGACGGAAAAACTAGATTGTAAATGTGAAATAAAATTTAAACCGTTTAAGGACACATTTAGTAAGATTAATATTACATTTAATATTAATTTTTGCAAATCTTCTGTTTAATTGTTTCATTTTCAACATTTTTTTTTAGATTTCTTTTTTCAAATTTTTCAATAATTCCTTCAAGTTTCAATCTGTACTTTTGAATGAGTTAATCTTTATTTATACAGTAAAGGACAGAAACCACTCATAATTTGACATTTTCTTAATATATTGTTGGTCTTTGCTTTATTACATAAAGATTAACTTTAATTCATTTAAATTTGACTCGTCTGAACTAAATTTGGATCATTTTTATATTTATTTAACCTTTAAATAAACTGCTTCATTTGAACTGCTTTTTGCTGTTACGCCTTCGCCTTCTGTTTATGTTAATAAAGCTTAAAAAATCAATAAAAAGATTTTAATAATAATTAAAGATAGAAGAAAAGTTAACATCATAAAAACAGGAACACAATTAAAAAAAGCCTAAAATAACAAAAGCATTTTGTATTAAAATAGATAAAAGAAAAACAAAATTCCACCAACGACTCAGCATTCATTCTAAAAATGTGTTTTTAATTTTCATTTATACCAGTTCAGCTCTGCAGGAATGTTAACTAACATCCCAGACCTGGGCTCATCAAGCATCCTTTTGAGCTGAAAACTGGTTTTAAATTTACACTCTAGTTTTTCCTTCACTTTAATTTGACCCTAATCTGACTCCATACTTTTTTTTCCAAACAGAAAATACGACATCTTCCGTTTGACTGTTTATAAAATCACAGTGAAAACTTGGATGAAAATAATGTTTTTAAATTGACTTCTCGTCTTCAAACGCAATGCATTATGGTCTATATTCTCCGATCAAGCGAGCGTCAATGCTCATTGAATTTCTTTGCAGAGACTTCTGGGAAATGTCCAGAATTCGGGTCTCTGGATTTTGGAATTGTGTTTTCAGACGCCCTTGAAAAAAAGTGGAACGCTGGAAGTTGTGATTTAAAAACGAGTCGTGAGGGAAGTGAAAGTGGAAAAACCCTCAACTGAAGGAGTTTCCACCTTAAAAATGGTTTCTCCCGTTTGTCTCGTTTAAATCTTTGGTTTAAATTTTCTTAAGATCTTAAGAACGCTACAGTTTTTAGTCAGCTGACTTTACCATCATAGCGATACTGTCAATTTGAAGATCGATCCAATACCAGGGAATTCCAGGCCTAGTATCGCCGGTATCGCTAGTATTGATAGTGATACTTTTTTCTTGAAATTTTCTGTTATAGAAAAATTTCATTAATATACATTTTATTGTTAAATGAGTGTAAAATAAAATGAAAAGCATGACTGAGACTTTTGACAAATAAAATTTTATTAGCCAATTACATCAATATCTGTACTGAACGTACAAATACAGAACATTTATATTTACGACTGCGTAACGCCAATATAATAAGAAGAAAACAATAACTAGAGAAAACGTATAAAAAGCTACAATGTAGTTATAACAGCACCACAAACATATTTATTTAGAAAAACTAATAAAATATTAAATACACCAGATAAAATTAAGTAAACAAAAACAACACTGTAATAAATCTAAAAATATAAACAACAAAACAAAAAAATCCTACGACTGATGCAAACATGTGGATCTTTAATGACTCATCCATTGGTAAATACAAACTCTTTACTGTAGCACTGAAGAAAAACTGATGAAAGTATCAAAAGTATCCTGCCTAGTATTGATACTAAAATCAATATAATCATACTGAGATCGATATTGTCAATACTCTGCTCGATAATGTCGATACTTCGATCAATATTATTGATACTCAGATCGATGCTGCCGATACTTCACCTTGGTGTCGATATTATCGATACTCGGATCATTACTTTTAAGACTCAAATAAATACTATTGATACTTATGATACTCAGATACAATCAATACTCATATCAATACTGTTGACACTTGGATTGATACAATCGCTACTCAGATCGATACTGTAGATACTCAAATAAATACAGTTGATACTTAGATACTGTCGATACTCAGATTGATACTGTGATTTTGTGATTGATCTCCTGCGATTAGTGTAATCCGTGAGGTAGTTATCCTTATTTTTACTTCTCACTAGTTATTCTATTGGTCAGAAGAACCGTTCTTGCTCTGATACTTCTTGATAATTCTCTTTTTTTTTCACATTTTTTTCGGCAGTTTAAGTTATAAACCGACCAATCAGATGCCTCCATTAAAGTAGGCGGAGCCTGCTGGCCCACACATCCAAAGCGTTTGACAAATTTCTTGCAGAAAATCTCTTTCAAGTATTAGAGGTGTGGCCTTCCAACAAGCTCACTCCTGATTGGTCAGAGGGGTTACCATAGAAACGTTGCCTCAGAAAGATTCAAACCAATCACAGCTCCAACATAGGTGCTCCGCATCTGTATTGAGAAAACGTAGCAGCTGGATTGATTTGATTCTTTGCGGATGACATCACTCTCTTCCGTTCAGATGTTTGGTTAGCATATTGACGCTCTGAGAGCTAAAGCTAACGGGTTTTGGGTTGTAGAGCAACAGAGCTAGCTAACATTCACATGGTTGCTAATGTTAGCGCTGGAATAGTCTCTAGCTGTTTGGTGATTGGATGGTTGGATTGCGGTCGTCTGCTCGCCGCTGCAGCGTCCTCTCCGGCCGTCCTGATCGAAGTGTTTTTGGTTCCACAGTACGGGGGAAAGGACGCCGGCGGCGTCGGCCACATTCCGCCCGGCTGGGACCAGTGGAACGCGCTGGTGAGCTCCGCCTTCCGGACAAACCCAGGTTTTCCCGCGTCTTTGTCCTGACGCTCGCCGTGTGACCTGCAGGTGGGGAACTCTCAGTACTACAACTACACGCTGTCCGTCAACGGGAAGGAGGAGAAGCACGGCGACGACTACCACAAAGACTACCTGACAGACCTCATTGTGAGTCAGTCACAATCACGAGGCTGTTGTGTAACGTTTATGGGAAGCGTTCTGGAAGGTTCCTGACTGTCAGCTGGGTGGATGATTGAAGCGCGAAAAAGCCTTTTACAGTTTTTTGTCTCATGTGACGAGTTTCTTCCTCATCACAGGATTCTGTCTGTCAAACCAGCTGAACCAGCTTTCTGCTTAATCTGCCGGAAATGAGGATTATGAAACCTGAGCGCGAAGATAAGCAGGAAACTCTCTGATCCATCTGCAGAGGAGGTTGTTTTGGAGCACGAGCAGCTCCGGCTCTGCAAAAGCAAAATATACGGAGAGAAAATAGACTCACTCTGATCTGTGCGTGCGTGATCCTTGATTTGTAGTTTTGTGGAAAAGTAAAAAAAATTACAAAGTAAAAATTACAAAATACAATTTACACATGTACAAATGAAAATTACAACAGCTTGAAACTAATTACACACACAAATATTTTAAAAATACGCACCTCTTACGCACGCAGCCAAAGTTACGCACGATTCCACGAGTCTCACGGTGGAATCGTGCGTAACTTAGGCTGCGTGCGTAAGAGGTGATCCGTGCGTATTTTAAAAATATTCTTGTGTGTAATTAGTTTCAAGCTGTTGTAATTTTAATTTGTGCATGTGTACATTGTATTTTTTTTTATTTTGTAATTTTTTTTACTTTTACACAAAACATATTATGAGTTACAAATCAAGAATCACGCACGCACAAATCAGAGTGAGTCTATTTTCTCTCCATAAAAAGATCTCAAATGAAAACGAGGAAGACGAGTAGAAGAAACATTTCTGAGTCTTTCTTTATTCAAATCGTTGAAAAACTGTTGTTTGAAAGAGATCGTGTTTGTGGTGCAGAAAATATGGTGGGCGGAGCTACAAGCTCTTTGCTCCGCCCCATTCAGATGCATCCACTTTCAAATAGATCCAGGAACGTCTTTGTCTTGAGCTGAAATCTGGATCAGAACTGGACAAATGGATAGAAAAGATGTTAATTTAGGGGTGTGAGGGGCTGTAAGCTAGAGGGAGAAAGTGGAAACAGATAGATGACGGGAAGTGGTGGATCTCTAAGAAACTATGTCCTAGAAAACGACCCAGATCTTTAGTTTTAGGCTAAAATCATCATATCAAGCAGATCAGAAGACGATCTGTTCTGGATCATGGCGTTAACCTCCGGCTCTCTCGGCGCAGCTGAACCGCTCCCTTCACTTCCTGGACGACCGCAGTCCTCAGCACCCGTTCTTCATCATGCTGGCTCCTCCCGCCCCTCACTCTCCCTGGACGGCGGCGCCTCAGTACGAGAAAGAGTTCAGCAACGTGAAAGCGCCGCGCGACGGCAGCTTCGACAAACCGGGGAAGGTGCGTTTGTGGCGCGGCGTTTGTGGCGCGGCGTTTGTGGCGCGGCGTTTGTGGCGCGGCGTTTGTGGCGCGGCGTTTGTGGCGCGGCGTTTGTGGCGCGGCGTCGGATGATTCTGACGGATCTTCCTGTTTCAGGACAAACACTGGCTGCTGCGCCAGCCGCTCAACCCCATGAGCAACAGCTCGCTCGTGTTCCTGGACAACGCCTACAGGAGAAGGTGAAGCTGCAACACCAGCACTTCCTGTCATTGTTTTGGATCGTTTATGGTCAAAGAAAACGGCAGTTTTATGTGGATAAAACATGAAAGTTTTTAGGAGTTTTTTTAGGATCCTGACTTTTTAAAAAAATATTGAAGAGAATTCCCTGATGTTGTCGAGTGTAGAGTTCCCTCAAGATTTCTTTAAAACAAACTCCATAACCTCCAAGAGTCTCTGTTCTGTGGGCGTTCCTGTGGGTGGAGCTGTAATGGAGCCCTCCCGCCTGCAGGTGGCAGACGCTGCTGTCCGTGGACGACATGGTGGAGAAGCTGGTGAAGAAGCTGGAGAGCGTGAAGGAGCTGAACGACACCTACATCTTCTACACCTCAGACAACGGCTACCACACAGGTCGGCTCCAGACTCTGGTCCCGTCTGAGGACTCCGTTCAGACTCCTCTGGTTAAAATGAAACATTTGAACTTTTTCTAACATTTTTTTAACCCTGAAGAATCCAGGAGCAGCTTTTGAGCATTTAAAGAGTAACTTTTTTTTGTCTTTTGACTTCTATAAATGGGGTTTAAAAAGTGCCATCTGTTGCCACAGTTTTAATAATTTAAAATAAACTTTTTTAATTTCTGAAAATGGTCAAAAAAAACGTTGATGTGCTGCCTCCTGCAGGCTGAAATGAGGTATTACTGTTGAGTTTTGTGATTGGTCAACTGATGTTAAGAAGTTTCATGTCATTTTCTTAGCATGATTGAAGCCCCGCCCATCTTTCACTCTGTCGTGTTAGCTTTAGCATTGCTCGTTTTGCCTTCAGTTGTCACAAATCTACTGACTTGAACAACTTTCCACTAGAGTGGTTTCACTCTGGATTGTTAGCTTAATACGCTAGCCCGTATTAGCTTATGATGCTAGCAGGATTTTAACACTCTGACACCGGTTCCCTTCGGTTCTGCTAGCTTCAGTTGTCTCCACGTCTCCCCTACCAGAACTTGTGTCCCCTGTCGCTGGTGTCGGTGATTTATTGCCCCCCCATGGGGCATTATCTACAGAGAAAAATCCTCAACATACCATAGACACGTATTATTATCACTATAAATGTAGTTAATAGCTAAAAATGGTATCACTTAGCCTCACTTAGCCCCCCCCCCCTTTTTTTGGCATTTTTCCACTCTGGGCTGAGAGTGGAGTCGGCCTCCAACTGTCCTGCGGCGTTACCCTATAAAGTTACTTTGCTCGTTCATTTTAAGTAGCTGCAATTAATAGAAGATCAGTGGCCTTGTGGTAGAGTGTCCGCCCTGAGACTGTAAGGTCGTAAGTTCAAATCCCGGTCGAATCATACCATAGACTCTAAAAGTGTGACCCAGTGCCTCCCTGTTTGACACTCAGCATTAAGGGGTTGGATTGGGGGGGTTCACCACCAAATGGTTCCCGAGCGCGGCTGTGTCTGCAGCTCACCCCTCCCCCAGGAGATGGATCAAATGCGGAGAAATAATTTCACTCATCGTTAGTGTAACTGATGGGAGCTTAACTTTAAGACAAAAATATAAGTCATTTAAAAATATATAAATAAAATGTAAGAAACATTTTAAAAAATCAGAGGCCAAATTTGACCCAACTGGTTCTCCAGGATTAAATCTGAAAAATTCGAGACTAAAGTCTTATTATTAAAGATCTGACTTTCTTAACAGTCATAATGCAGACCTAAAGTCTAACAAACGGAAGTTTCTTCCTGGGGACTTAGAAGCTCCAGTAAAACAGTCTTCTGTGAATCACCCAGTCTGACGTTATGCAGATGATGTTGGCATTTCTGTCGCAGCTGAAATCAGAATCTGACTTTCTAAAAAATCTAAATGTAGAACTACAACGGAAGTTTCTTCTTGGGGACTTAAAAGCGCTTGTAAAACAGTCCTCTGTGAATCACCCAGTCTGACGTTATGCAGATGATGCTGGCTGATGCTCTGAGATCCGACCCGTTCTGTTACACGTTTAGTTTTCCGGTTCAGTTCTCAGAAAACGACTGAAGGTTTTGTTTTTATTAACGTTTCCTAAGAAAACCCTAAAGTCAAACCTTCTCTTGGTGGTCCGTGAACCCTCCGTCGCCTTCTGGTTCCAGGTCAGTTCTCGCTGCCCATCGATAAGAGGCAGCTGTACGATTTTGACATCAGGATCCCGCTGCTGGTCCGCGGTCCGGGCATCAAGCCGAACCAGACCCTGCAGGTCAGAAACCGTTTTGTTGTGTTCTGGTGGGTTTTTTTTCTTGTAGAAGCTTCACTCTTGGCTCTTTTCAGGCTCCAGTTCTACACATCGACCTGGGCCCCACCATTCTGGACATAGCGGGGGTCAACCTGTCCAGGGTGAACATGGACGGCCAGTCCTTCCTGTCTCAGATGGTCAGCTGTTCCTCTCACAGATTCTCCTCCAGGAGGCGTCTCCTTCCCTAACCTGCTGATCATCTGTTGTTCAGGCGCCGTCTCTGCGCAACGGAACGGCGCGCCCCTACTTCCTGGTGGAATACACCGGAGAAGGCCTGCCGACGCCGGACCCGTACTGTCCCAAGCTGGGCCCGGGAGTTTCTGTGAGGAGAACCCCACACTCGCATTAGACAAACCGTCGGTTTATCAAGGTTCCTGTTCTGGAGAAACGTTCAGGTCCAAAACTCTAACCTGACAGTCCTGTCGACCCGGTTCAGAACAGGTTCCTCCTCATGGAGTGCCGGCCGCATTAGCATCGCTAAAGCTACGACTATTGATGCCAAGTTTACTGAGAACAGACTCGCAGAAGCTCAGACCAGACGTCTGCAGGTCTGATGATCACGTCTCCACGCTCCGTTGTCTGGTTTTATGTAAACGTGGTCTCTGTGATTAAAGAAAACCCGACGAACCGAGATGATCCAATCACAGCCGAGTCCAAAGTCTGGATCCACTTTGACTCCTGATGTGTAGAAATTCAGCAAATCATTCGTCCAACTTGAATTTGGACAATTTCCTTCATTGATTGGCTGCAGATGATTTGATCTTTCTGCAGATTTTTTTTAAATTAACGCACCCAAACCAATTTTATTTAATTTACGGAAGAAAGTCCTTTAAACTGAGCAAAAGTTGGTAATTCAAAAGGCCGATAACCCCCAAATAATCACAATGATTGAAGAGACGACTGACACATCAGATATTCCAGAGATCTGTCATCAAATACTGTTTATTTATACAGCACCCCCGTCAACATGGTTCCGTGTATTAAAACTAAAAACCTTAAAAACAAAAACTTAAAGGTTAAAACTATTAAAAAGCAAAATAGTAAAAAATAAATAGATATAAGGGCAGCCTTAAAGTGAAAGCGTCATTTTTTTTGGCTCGTGGACTCTACCTGCCCCTCCTTGACCGACCTCCATTGGCAGAGTGGCTGCCTCAGGCCCCTCCCCCTCTGCCTCAGTCAGAGCAAACAAATGGCAAATTCATTGATTTTTTTTTTTTCAAAATGGCGACTTTTCTTTTGGTTTATCTCCATAGCAACCATTTTATTTTTAGGTCTCCTGGGGTTGACAAACAGATCTATGTAGTTTTTAGAACAATCGGCAAAAGTAATTTTTTTGATTTCCTTAGCAACAGAGGTTTGTTTGTCACCAATGCCTACTAAAAACTTTAAACACAAAAACGTCAAGATTAAAACTATTAAAAAGTAAAATAGTAAAAATAATAATGTTACCTGCCCCTTCTTGACCGACCCTCACTGGCAGAGTGGCCGCCTCAGGCCCCTCCCCCTAAGCCTCAGTCAGAGCAAGCAAATGACAAATTCATGAAAAATGGTGACGTTTCTGTTGGTTTATCTCTATAGCAACAATTGTATTTTTTGTTTGCCTGGATGTGACGAGCAGGTCGATGTAATTTTTAGAAAAATCGGCAAAAGTAAATTTTTGGATTTTCTTAGCAACAGAGGTTTTTTGTTAACCACACCCACTTCCTTAATATGGGCACATCATATGGCACATCGTTGCGTTCAGCTTGAGCCAGCGATTCATATATTACATTTTCACAATAATCAGGTAAAAAATGTGTGCGAGCAACAGGGAAATGTCACTCTTGCTAGCTAGCCACGCTAACAAAATTGAAGATCTATAAACTCAGAGATGCTTAAGGAATTAGGAGGCAATAGAACAAAACCACTAGAAGAAGTTAAAATTTGTAGCTCGAACTGAACTGTTTTGTTGTTTTTTTTTTCAAGGTGGCGGCATCTTACGAAGGTCAAAGGTCAATGAAATGGTTTTAGACTTAACCTTGTGTGAAAATTAGGAAGATCACCTGAACAAAAGTTGATCTTTTCCCGTGTTGTGGCTTTTTTAACACGGTTTAAACTGTAGATGTTGGATAGTTTTTCAAATCAATTTATTTTTCGCGTTCTCGTTTGTTTACGAACATTGAAAACTCTTCTGGTGTTCAGGAATGTTTCCCCGACTGCGTCTGTGAGGACGCCAACAACAACACGTACGCCTGCGTCCGGACGCTGGACGGCAAGCAGGACATGCAGTACTGCGAGTTTGCAGACAGCGAGGTACAGGTGCCCTCCGACAGCTCGTCTGCGCCGGGGCGCCGCGACTGATCTTTGGTTCTCCTCAGTCCTTCGTAGAGTTCTACAACCTGTCGTCGGACCCGCACCAGCTGGAGAACATCGTGAAGAAGGTGGACCCGACGGTCCTGCAGACCATGAACCAGCGCCTCATCAAGCTTCAGTCCTGCGTGGGCGACAGCTGTCGGGACGTCCAGTGACCCCACGGCGCGGGGGGGGGAGGGGCCCACCACTTCACAGAAGGGAAAGACTCTGACGGCTTCAGAGAGCGGTTAGCTTAGCATCCGCGCGGGGAACGGCGTCCGTCCGGCTCGCCTCTTCTTCTCCAGAGTTTAGAACCCGATCATGAATGTTTGTCTGCAGGTAAAAACGGATTCAGTATTTCTGTTCTCGTTCGTGTCGAATTCAACTTTAATCTGTTTATGATTTTTTTTTAATTGGTTCTGTATTATTTTATACACGAAAGTGCAAATATACAATTTTCAGATTTTATTGATGAAAATCCTGACCTGATCGTCTTTAAAGTGATTTCTTTTCTGTTCTCCTAAATTTGTTCCTTTATAACAGAAAAAACTCGATTTGGTTATTATAAAGAATATATCAGAAACACAGAAATGAACTTTTCTGAACTTTCAAAAAGTTCATGTGATGAAAGCTGTTATTTAAAAAGCTGTTCTTGTTATTTTTCTGCTGCACTTTCAAAGAATCTCAGTCCCGTCTGCTCCTGGTTTGTACTTTGATTGACAAAGAAAACAAAAGTTGTGTGTGTGAAGCTTCAGTAGACTGTTGGTGGCAGAACATCCAGATGTTCTCCTGATGTGAGGAACTTGTGGCTTTAATCCGGCGTGCCTTTGGTTTGCACCGACATGCGTGCATGTGCCTTAAATGTGAAAACGTTTGCACTTTTATGAAAACAAAATGCAGAAATAAACATGTGCATAAAAACAGGAATCTTCTTCTTCTTCTTCGCTCCAGAACGGGTCGGTCAGGACTCCCCCTGTGGTCTCACCGGTACTGCAGTGAATTATGAAAGTTGTGACATCATTTTGATATTTCTGTTTAGAGAGAACTGCGACAGCTCTAAATCTGAAAGTGTTAGAGCGTCCGACACCAGGTCTGAATCTATAGGTTTAGAGACAATTGCGACAGCTCAGAATCTTAGGGTTTGAAGCCACACATCAGTCTGGAATCCTCACATTTGAGACAACTTCGATAGCTCTGAATCTTAAGATTATAGACAACTGTGACAGCTCAGAATCTTTAGGTTTAGACACAACTGCAATTTTTGTTTAGAGACAACTGTGACAGCTCTAAATCTGAAAAGTTTTAAAGACAGTCCAACACCAAGTCTGAATCTTTAGATTTAGAGACAACTGCGACAGCTCTGAACATTTAGGTTTAGAAACCACTGTGACAGCTCTGGACATTTAGGTTAAGAGACCACTGCGACAGCTCTAAATCTTGAGATTATAGGCGACTGTGAAAGCTCAGAATCTTTGTTTAGAAACAACTTTGACAGCTCGGAATGTTTTGGTTTACAGACGCCTTCAACACTTTGGTATCTTTGTGGTGGACATTGCGACAGCTCAGAATCTGCACTCTGTATCTTCAAGTTTATTGTTCAAACTTTGTGTTGAGACTAGAGACTGCTGAGAGTCTCCGGGTTTAGAGACAACTGCGACAGCTCTAAATCTGAAAAGTTTTAAAGACAGTCCAACACCAAGTCTGAATCTTTAGATTTAAAGCAACTGTGACAGCTCAGAATCTTTGTTTAGAAACAACTTTGACAGCTCGGAATCTTTTGGTTTACAGACACCTTCAACTTTTTGGTATCTTTGAGGGGGACACTGCGACAGCTCAGAAACTGCAAACACCTGCAAGAACTCTGTATCTTCAAATGTATTGTTCAAACTTTGTGCTGAGACTAGAGACTGCTGAGAGTCTTCGGGTTTAGAGACAACTGCGACAGCTCTGAAACTTTGTCACCTGTGACAGATTTGAGTTTGAGATAACTGTGACAGCTCTCAGTCTGTGTTTAACACAACAGCTCAGAATTATTTGGTTTTGAGAAAACTGCGACAGCTCAGAAATGTATCTGTGAACACTGCGACAGCTCAAATGTATCTGAACGCTGCGACAGCTCAGAAATGTATCTGTGAACACTGCGACAGCTCAGAATCTCAGGATTTTTAGACGTCTGTCAATAATCCTCAGATGAGTTCATGAACGCCTTGAAGTTTCTTTTAATAAAACAGGAAGTGATGCTTCGCTTTTCTTTTTTTAGTCACTTTGAAGAACATTTTCAGATATAAGTGGAAACCCCCCCCTCCCATAAGTATACAGTGTCCATAGTAGTACTGCCGTGTACACACGAGTACCTCACAGGTACTTGTACACAGCCTTCTCCTGCAGAGTCTGAAGCTCCAGCTTGACGGGACATTTGTAGAAGTGCGACAGCAGCGACTCGGAGTAACCAATCAGGAAGTAGAACTTCTGCGGCGGGAGCTTCTGCAGCATCAGCGCGCAGACCACCACCAGGTTGCCCCGCCTTTTGATGACGATCTCATTGGCCAGGCAGCCGTGGAAGGTCCCGAACATGAACCTGCGGAGGAAGACGTCCTCCACGGTGCGGTCCGCCGCCCCCTCTTCTCCTTTGAGGTTACCTGCGAAAGAGCAATGAAGACTGAATGTAACTTGGATCTCGTTTTAGGAAAGTTCTGCTTCAAATCCGAGGATTACACAACAGAACTTCAGAGTTCTATTTAGTGCGTTTAATCTTAAATGTCTGAACGTTTGCAGAGGAAGTTTTAGAAATTTCTCAATCGCTTAGGGAAAGGGGCGGGGCTTTCAAAATCTGCTAATATTCTATGAAGTGATTTAGTCTCTGTATTGCAAGCACA
Organism: Oryzias javanicus; assembly: GCA_003999625.1. NCBI lineage: Eukaryota > Metazoa > Chordata > Actinopteri > Beloniformes > Adrianichthyidae > Oryzias > Oryzias javanicus. The sequence continues at coordinate 28,988,211 of CM012448.1, read as the reverse complement.
AGTCACAGTTTTGAGATCTATAATTTTCTAAATTACAAACAAAATGAAGTGTTAGAAAAATATCTAATATTTGCTTTCAAATACTTTTTTTTTGTCTTCAAAAAACATTTTTTTTGACTGGAGCACAAATATTTTTAGATGCGTAGTACCTCATCTCACTTTCGGCCTATCTTTGATCGTCACAAAAACTATCAAACACAAAATCAAAGATAAGGCAGAAGCGAGATGAGGCACTACGCATCTAAAAATGTTTGTGCTACAATCGCAAAAACATTTTTTGAATGCAAAAATCTTTTTTTTTTAAAGCAAATATTAAATATTTTTATTTGCAAATTGAGATTTTTTTCTTAACATTTTACATTTTGTTTGCAATTTAGAAAATTTTGATGTCAAAACTTTTGCTTGCAATACGGCGGCACAAAATCACTTCATAATCTTTTTTTGCGTTTTTCCTCCATAAAAGGATTTGTTTTTTTTTTTCCTTTTGTTTGTAAATTTCAATCTTTATTATTTTGTAATAAAACCAACTCAAAGTTTTTCTTCTACTACCATAGAATGATATTTTAATTTTTGTTTTTTTTTTCTGTTCCTTTGATTCATTCTGACGTATTTCAATAGCGACGTGTCCAGACTCCGCCTCAGAACGCGATGACTCACTGCAGTGCTGCGACAGCCATCCTTTGCGGTGGGCGATCTGATGCGGCGGATGCGCCTGCTCGTAGCTCAGCGGCTTGTCTCCTTTCCCCACTCTGACCCGAGCCGCTCGATTCTGCACAGAAAAACACAAAAAATGCGATTAATCGCAGCTTCGGAGTTGTAAAAGTGAGCATCGAAGAGGCGACGGCGCGAAGAGGGGGCGGACCTTGCAGCAGGCGGCGGTCACGTGGAGGCTTCTGCTGCACAGCGGGCTGGACCGAGCGAAGACGTTCTGAAAAAGACCAGAAAAACATCAAATGAACCCAAATTTAACGTTTCATGTCAATCATTCGGCCTCACATTAATACCTAAGGTAAGCCCCTCCCACTCCTAAGAAAGGATGACATCACAGCGGGGGAAACCATCCAAACAAAATGAATGGAGCTAAAATCTCTGAAATCCACTAATGAAACCAAAAGACTTGAGTCAGGGAAATGCAAAGGAAGTTTGGATGTTATTATGGGATGGCCACAGGAAGTATGGCATTTTGTGGTAAAGTGTGGAAATTTGGCAATTTTCTCCTTTTTACATAATATGGGAAAATAAAACTTAAGTTTAAATTCCTCCCAAGAATTTCGATCTAACGCCTCCTAACTGCTCGAAGATCCTGGGAAGCTGCTTGGAAATAATATTAGAACATTTTGAACAGCATTAGTGTAACAGGCTAGAAAAAGTGGCTTTCTCCTGCTGCTTGAATATTTCTATCCAATCATTATTTTCACCAAAAAAATTCCGAAAGACCTTTTTTAATTATTATTATTTCTATTTGTATTTTTATTTAGAGTTGTTGTTTTTTGCTTTGATGACTTGTGTAATTAATCTGACTTCAGAGATGCCAAAGAAAAATTAAAATGTCTTGTTTCTAACCTTTAACATGTGCAAATGGAAATAAAAATAACCCAAAAAAATCACTTTAAAATTTAAACCAATGCCGTCAGCTTTAGGGATGATTTGAAACCATTTTATTGATATTTCTGTTGATAAGAAACACTGTTATAATAGACTGAAAAGTGAGATGTAAATTTCATTGAGGGATTTGAATGCAACGCCCCCTGTCGGTGGATCCTGGAACAAAGCAGGAAACCATTTTTTTAATGCAGAAAACCTTTCTTGATTATATCGTGATTTTAGCTCAGTCAGGTTAAGCAAACGGGCTCCTTCAAATAGATATTTTTTTTGTTTTTTTATTTTAGTTATTCATCTTCTTTCTCGTTCAGCTGAATTCGATCACTTCTACTAAAAACAGAAAAAGTTTAATTCAGTAACCGGAATATTATCGTTTCTCCAACATCATCATTATTTTTAGTAAAGAGGTTTTGGATAAAAAAGGTCATTTATATGTTCACGTTGTTCTCTTACCAGCAGCTTCCCGCCGCAGCTGAAGGACGCGGCCATGTTTTTTTTTTTTTTACGCCCGAAGCGGAACTACAATTATCTTTAATTTCTTTTGGTTACCAACTGTATTAAAAATCTAAGAAAATAATAAAATATATTTTGACATAAAATACTTCCGAAAATAAAATAATAATATTCAAAACGCTCGTTTTAAGACATAAAGAGAGTTTGTTTTTATATTGTTTCTCAGGGAGCGTTTATATAGGTGCACCGGAAATAAATTCATTTTACTTTTTAATTTATTTCATTCTAAAATATATATATTTAATATTAAATAAATAGACATTAATTAGTTTATATTCGTGTTGGTGCGCCAATATGTCAATCAAATCCCTTTAATGTGATTTCAACTGAAAACAAACTTTGGAAAAAAAAAAAAAAAGACACAGGTGCTCTTATTTTGAAATTAGGGTACAGGAAGTTTCGTCATTCTTCTGGAAAAACACAACCGTGATCAGAGACAAAACAAACCGGCCTCGCTTGTCCGCTTTCGTTCGTGGTTCTGGTCACTCGGCTCGTTCCGGAGAAGGGCTCGCGCTCGCGCTCGGAGCCGCGATGGCGTCGCCGCTGGAGATGACGGAGATGTACGACAACGCTCTGCTGGGGATCCTGCAGCACGTCGGGAACATCCAGGACTTCCTGAGGGTCTACTTTGGCTTCTTGTACAGAAAGACGGACTTTTACCGACTGCTGTCCGGTCCCAACGACAGGATGGGCTTCCCCCCTGGAGTCGCAGAGAAGATGGTGCTGAAGGTGAAGTTTCCCAACGCGCTCGCGGCGTGGCGCGAATCCCCCGAACGTTATCCGCGAAGTTTCTGAAGAAAGTAAAGTTTTAAATCTTGGTTAGATGAGGGTTCTAGTTTTGGTTTTTGTCGAGATGCGTGACAGATAATCTTATAAACTCTGGAAACACAGTCCCTGCGGTTTTTCAGGAGCGTGGAAAGATTTTTCTGGGCCCCGGAAACCTCACTGCGGGGGCCCCTCATCATTTCTCATGAAACTCCAGAAGCTTTTCTCCTGAACTGGTTTGCTGCAGTTATCTGGTTTCTTTCTGCCTTTGGTTCACTAAAGTTCTTTTTTCTGGATTCGTCATCCTGTCACCCTGTCAGAGCTGCACACAACACATTCCAGAGAAGAAAAAAAAAAAAAAAGATCCCCACCCCCCCTCCCCCAGAATGACGGCTTTTATCTCCATAGCAACCATTTTATTTTTTGGTCTCCTGGGTTTGATGAACAGGTTTATGTAACTTTTAGACGATTCGGCAAAAGTAAATTTTGTGATTTCCTTAGCAACGGAGGTTTTCTGTTAAGCATGTCCAAATTCCTGATAAATACGTATCATATGTTATATCGTTTTCTTCAGTTTGAGCCAAAGATTCATGTATGCAATTGTCTCAATATTCTGGTAAAATATGTTCCAGCATCTGAGAATCCTTACTTGTGCTAGCTTGCCACGCTAACGCCGTGCTAAAGCTACGCACTTTAGAACACCACAACCTCCTGTCTAGAACCCCCTCCCAGCAGACGGACACACTCTACTTTCTCCACAGAACATTCCAGAATATTCATCGAGCAAGAGGCGCAGATCAGGGACCGGCAGAGAGAGCGCTATTGCCAGCTGCAGAACACAGAGGAGAGCCGGAGCGTTCCTCCTGCAGTCCAGGAGCTGCAAGTCTCCTCTGAGCCCCCAAAGACGGAGGAGGAAGGGGACGTCGAGGCACCACATCTGGAGGGCGCCGCCGCCGCCGCGGCTGCAACAGCACGAACCGTCCCTCACGCCGATAATCGACACGAAACGCTTCAGGCCTCGAGCAGCAGAGGAGCTCAAGGAGATCAAGCGGCTGCTGGAGACGGGTAAGACGCATCCGGCGGAAGAGGAACTTCCTGGACGGGCTCGCCACCTGACGGTTTGGTTTTCAGGAACCAGGACAAGTTTCAGTCCAACCCGGACACCTACAATGGCGCTCGGAGGGAGAACTACAGCTGGTCTCAGGACTACACGGACGTGGAGGTCAAGGTCTTCGTTCCAAAGACGGTGGTGAGAGGCCGACAGGTGAGTCCGAGCTGTGCGGCGAGGCCGGCGCACGAGAGGTTATTTGAAATAGTGCCGATGCTGAACAATCTGAACCGGGCGGCTGTCTGCAGAGTCAGAGCGTCGAAGCGTCAGTGCAGAGCCACAAGGGCACGGCCATGCAGTCAGAGTGTCTAACGAAGGACGGAAGCAGACGTGAAGAGAACTGTGGAGTGGGAGGAGAGTTCACCCACAAGATCAACACGGAGAACTCCCTATGGAGCCTGGAGCCCGGGAAGTGTGTGTGGTCAACAAAAGGTAAACTGGTTAACAGGCCCAAGAGTTCACTGTGAAAGAGCGTGAAGAAAACTGGTTCACTGTGAAAGATCTGAAAAGTTGGAAATCTCACTGAATGAACGGTTCATGTGAAACTTGGAAACTGGTTCACCGTGAAAGATCTGAAAGTGGTTCACTGTGAAAGATGAAAGTGGTTCACTGTGAAAGAACTGAAACTGGTTTACTGTGAAAGATCTGCACGTGAAAGAAGAGGAACTGAAAAGCGTTTCACTCGCTGTGGACTCCAGCAAGCTGAACTGGTGGACTCGAGGCCGTGAAGGGCGTTCGGAGTTCGGCATCCAGACAAACCGTTGGCGCTCTTGGTGGACGGTTGACGAAGTCTGGACGCGCTTCCCTGCAAGATCTTCTCAGGGAACCACCAGAAGCTGTGAGGGAAGGAGCTCGGCGTTACCGTTTTGAAGAGGGGCTGGGGGCGGGGTCTGGGTGTGGTCAAGATCAATAAACGCCCAAACACAGCTCGAAACCTAAGGTAGAAAGATAGCTTATTCAATATGGGAAGTTTTTGGATAAAATCTATAAATCGTACTGTCATGCTCTGGAAAGGTGAGTCACCTGTCAATCAATAGGCCACACCCCCTTTAACACATAATTATGAGTTCTAATAGTGTTCCCTCGTTTATCGCTTAAGTTACGTTCTAAAAGTGACCAAAGTAAGATTATAGATGTGAAAGCTGATGGAACAGTGTCGTTAAAAAAACTGATAAAGGTCTTAAAATTGTTTAAGAAGCTTTTAATCATTTTAATCCATTGATATTTAACTTATTTATTCATGTCATTTTAAAATTTATTTTTATCCTTTAATTTCTTAACCCACGACTCCTGTTGTTTTTATTGTGCTTTTATCCATCCCTCCATCCCTCCATCCATCCATCCATCCATCCATCCATCCATCCATCCATCCATCCATCCATCCATCCATCCATCCATCCCTCCATCCGCTCCTTCTGTACATGTTTTTGGCTCATAAAGATTCAATCAAACTTTCAGTGATTTCTATCAAAAGTTCATCTTATTAACGACGTCACTGCTTGTAATTTTAGTATTCATAACTTTAAAGTTTTTTAAATATTGAGCAAACGATGCCCCGTAGAAAATTAATGAGAAAGTCTTCAAATGTCAAAATTCTAAGTAATTTAGAAACAAGTTTTAAAATGTTTTCATCTTTTAGTCATTTTGAAAAAAATTGGAGTTCAGCTAAAAGTTTAGCTTAGGTTAACGTTTTGGCTAATGTTTTATCTACTGGGGCTTTTAAGGCTAATTTCGAGTTTAGCTTCTATAATAACAACATGCTAACGTTTTTGACAGATTTAGTTTACTGAGGAATTTTAGGCTATTTTGGAGTTTAGCTAGTATTTAATCAATTTACTAACTATTTTTGGGGGGGGTTAATTTAGCATCTACTGAGGTTTTTTGTGCTATTTTGGAGTTTAGCTAATATATTAGCAACATGCTAACGTTTTTGGCTAATTTGTTATCTATGGGTTTTTTAAGGCTACTTTAGAGTTTAACTTCTATTTTAGCAACAGGCTAATGTTTTTGACTAATTTAACTTACTGCTGAATTTTAGGCATGTATTAGGAATTTTTAAGCAATTTTGTTACAAATTATTCACAATTTTTGGTCAACTGCAGCCATCTTTCATAGTTCTTTAATGAAATTTCTAGTTTTTGAGCAAATTTAAAATTTTCCAAATAGCTTCTGAATTTCAGCAAATTCCTTCAGCAATTGAAGTGAATTATGTCACCATTTTCAGCTTCAGCATCTTCAGCAACTACTTTCAGCAAAATGTATTTGTACTAGCATTATTGCAGGTAATGCAACTGTCCTAGTTTCTCTTTGTGAAAACACCTCAAAGTAGTTTTTTTTTTTTTTTAGAAAAAACACAACAATGAATGTAAAATCTGTTTCACTTGTTGTCCACATGGGGGCAGCGTAGGATCACATGATCTGAAAACGCTTTCGGAGCAAAAACGATCCCGTTCTTAAGTTGAGACATGAATGTGTTCAGTTTTCACATCCGGGGGTGTTTTTTAAACATCTGAAACAGAAGCAGACGAGTTTCAGAAAACTGTTTATTTTAGCGAGAACATTTTCAGAATTGATAAATCTCTTTCAGCTGTTTTAACTGTACTCTTGTAACGTAGCGCCTCATTCCTCTGCAGAAAGTTCACGAGATGCTGAAGAAGGGCTGGGATGCTGAGGGCTCTCCTTTCAGAGGGCAGCAGTTCGACCCGTCCATGTTCGACATCCCGCCCAGCGCCGTGCAGTTCTGAGACCCAGACCGGGAAAAAAAAAAGGTTCGGTCCAGCGGGAGAGCCGACCGGCCGGCTGAAACGAGGAGGTGCAGCTTCAGCGCCTGTGGATGGAGGCGGAGCAGGACGCCATCCAAACACTGACTCAGCAGTTCTTCATTGTTTGCTTCATATTTAAAGGTTTTCAGTGCCTGTGTGTTTGTTACTGTTACGGTTAAGTGAGACGCCTCCCGGTTCTGGTTCTGATTCTCTGAAACCACTGAGGAAACTCAACGGGATAAACGGATCAGAGAAGTTTGTTTGTCAAAGTGATGAGGACCCCCCCCCCCCCCCCCCCCGCCCCGTTGAATAAAAGTGACAAATAAAGTTTCTTAATTTAAAACCAAAAACGTTTCATTCTTCATCTACGAGTTCTGAACATGATCGGCCGTTTAAGTCAGAGCCATTGACTGTATTTGAGAACTGGACCGAGTAAGTGTGACGTCATCCATAATTGTCTACCCTCAGGATTCAATAATTTAGTCGCTATTCTATCATGATACAGTGAGCTGTGATTGGTCCGAGTCTCAGTCATTGTTTATATATCGACCACTTTGACCAATCAGGAGTGAGCTTGTTAGAAGACCACACCCCCACCTCTTGAAATCCATTAAACGTTTTAAACGTTGGACATGGGGGCCAGCAGGCTCCTCCTACTTCCGACTGGCTTCTTGGAACCACTTCCTGTTTGGAACGCCAAGAGGGAGGGGCCACTCGGTCCAGTTACTATATACAGTCAATGGTCAGATCAGAGTAAAATTTCATGTGGGGTACCACAGGGATCTATTCTACAACCTTTACTTTTCCATTGTGTTTTATGTGAGGTTATAGAAATATGATACATTTCTACGCAGATGATGACGTTTTTTCTGTGACCTTATTGTTTGATGTTGATGAGCAACATTGTTAACTTTCCAACAAAATGTCAACGTAGACTAAAATACGGCATAAATTAGCGTTTCAGATGCACAAATATAAAGCTGTTTTTATTTTTAATAAAATAATCGAGTTCACTTATTGGAACCACTCTGATGTGGGACCATAGTCCTCTAGTCTTTATAGTTTACTGTTTCAAATGAACTGAAACTTTCTCTATTTCCATTATCTGAATTGATTAAAAAAATGTAGATGTTACTAAAGAAGAGGCTCCGGAACAGAGCCTGGTGGAACTCCACATTTAACTAAAATGAGCTGGTTCACCAGCTTCACCAAACTACAGCTGAGAAACATCTGGACTCATCAGGATCCAGAAAATCCTGCAGGAGATTTTCCTCCTCAGTTCAAGACTCTGAAGAACTGAAGTTCTGCAGCAGAACCAGGATTCAAGCAGGTCCATCTGTGAACGGACCGCAGACGGTAAAATCTGGACCAGAACCCTCAGAAGCTGCAAGAGAATTCAAACTTTATTTATTTGGTTTATTTTCATTTCTATAAAACAACAAAAAGATCTTAAATCTGCTTTTTGGACTATTTTGGTTTTTACTAACATTTCTAAAGCTAATTTGGAGTTAGCTAACATTTCAGCTACATGCTAGCTGTTCTGGCTAAACTACATTTTTGTCTGTAGTTTTTTAGGTTAATTTAGTATTTAGCTAATATTTTAGCTGGTTATCAGCGTTAGCATTTTTAGCTATTAGCTTCAGTGTTTTTAACTATCAATTTCAGCATCTTCAGCGGCTAAATTCAGCTTCCAGCATTCACTCTCGCATTATCTCAGGTAATGCTATATATCTAGTTCATTATGTTAAAAAGTTACAGTTTTAACATTTTAAAAATGTAGTTTTAGAGTGTTGAATAGATGTTTATCCTGTTCTACCCTCAGGTGTGTTTTGGATTTTGACCCCGTGTCTGATTGCGTTTGACACCCCGGATTTTAACGTCCACCAAAGTCTCACATTTTTGTATTTTTTTTCTAACTCGAGAAAAGTTTTTTTTACATTTTGGCTCCACAGATCAGTTTGAACATGTGAACCGAATGAACGAGGGACTAAATAAAAGCTTCTGTTGGAGTTTCTGTTTCCTTCTTTAACTTCCTGTAGTTTAAAGTCTCTATCATTGATGATATGCTTTAAATATTTAGAGAAATCGAGAAAATACATAAAAATGAAAACAATTCATAATGGAAATGTAGGAAAACAGGATCATTTACTTAAATTACATTTAAGTATAAATTGTATTTCAATAAATAAAAGCAGGGATTGATGGTAAACTATTTTAAATATTATTTTCTAATGATTTCATTTAATATTTATGTACAAAAACCAGAAAACATTCAGGTTTTATGACGTTCCTGACTCACTTTAGGTTTATTAGTTTAGTTTATCATTCACAAAAATGTACAGAATACACAAAAAACCAATAAAAAGAGAGGCAGAAACTTATGACACAAATAAGATGCTTATCCTTCAATACATGCAGATCAATTTAACAAATCAAATGAATAAAATCAAGTAAAAAAAAGTCTTTTACAAATAAATACAGGTAAATAAAAACAAAAGACATCTTAAATTCTACTCACTCCTAAAGTAAAAGTTTCTGTATATTTTTTGGAACTGAATTATGTTTTACTCTATAAAACCTTTTTAATACTTTAACACAAACAATTTCCTTTAAATATAAACTTCTATTCAAACAAAATAAAGGATTCATGTGCTCACAATATCCTGCTGTTAACTCTCCTTATTGTTTTGGTTTTTTGTAATTTAACCAAAGATTGAATGTTTCTTTGCATTTCCCCAAATCTCTGCACAATATAAAAAAGATACGGAACAATTAATGAACAGTAAACAAAATACAAACGTTGTTTGTTTATTACATCCCTGATTTGAACAAAAGATCTACAAACTTTGTGTTTTATGTAATTTATATGAGATTTCCAGGACAATTTCTCATCAATTATTATTCCTAAAAATATTTTTATTTAACATGTTGGATTTCTGCACCATTTAGATATAATTTAAAATAATTTCCTTTTTGTTCATTGTTTACTTCACAACTTGAAGTTTAAAATGTCAACTTTGTGTTTTAATAATGTGTTTTTTTAAATGATATTTTAATGTTTAATCCATTTAAATGTAGTTGTATTTATTTGAGTGGCTATAAAAACACTTTTTATTTTATTCGACTGTTTTTTAGTCAAATGTTGTTTAATAAGAAATATATTTTTCTAAAAAAATGTCAAAAATAGTTTCTATTGTCTGAAATAAAGATAAATGTTATCATAATAGTAAAACAGCATGACTGGTGAAATATTTCTCCTTCTGAAAACTTTCCGCGGTTGGCGCGCATCTCCGTCTCTTTCTCTCCTCCTCAGCATCACGTCATCGGGGCGCTCGCGGTATTTAAGGAGCGCGTGCTCCTCGCGCCTCCTGAGCCGGGACCTGAGCCGGGCTGCGTCGGAACCACTCCGGAGGTGTGAAGTGGGCGGAGACTAAAGCCCGAGGTCCGCAGCCGCACAGGCACGCGCGCGCGCAGCCGTCCGTCCGTCCAGCAGCAGCAGCAGCAGCCTGCGCGCATCATGGCCAGCACCACCTGCACCCGCTTCACGGACGAGTACCAGCTGTACGAGGAGCTCGGCAAGTAAGTCCGCCTCCGCGCTCCTGCAGGAGGAGCGCACCTCCTGCAGGAGCGCGCTCCGCTCCGTAGGAGCCGCTTGAGTGTTCATCAGGGAGCAGAGGGGGTGCTGCTCTGAGGAGGTGTCCCGTGATTGAAGTGGGATAGAGTTGGGGCATGCCCCCCTCCCCTCCCCTCCTCCTCCTCCTGCTCCTCCTCCTCCTCCTGCTCCTCAGAGGATGCAGACAAACGGAGAGGCTGAGGAGGTGAGGCTGGAAGTGTCTCTGGCATGCAGGCTGTGCGTGGGAAGAGAGGATCTCTGCAACGTCTGCCTCACAGGAACATGTCCTCCACAGCTCTGCAGGAGCAGCTCCTGCAGGAGCAGCTCGGTCCTCCGTTTGGCTCCTCTGCATGAGATGTTGGAGCTGAAGACAAAAAGATCTGCCGCTGCCGTTTTCATTAGGACTTATGTAAGACGCAGAGATGCCGGAATCCCAACTGATGGAGGGAAATCTCTGCAGATGGAGCGGAGAAGAAGGTCGTCTGCGTGCGGGCGGGAAAGTTTCTGCTCCTGCAGGAGGACCTTAAAGCCCCGCAGGAGCAGCTCACTTTCAAATCTCGTTTTTCATTTCAAAATAAAATCACTTTTCAGTTTAAGTTTCAACAGATTTGGTCAAACTGACTCTGAAAAGACAAAAACAGAAGGAAACACTTCAGGATTTCGGCCTCCTTTTAGGGCCGTAAGTCATTACCAGGGGTGTTCATAACAAATGTAAGGGCCCGGGGCAAAATGGACAGTGGGCCCCTCATGCCCCCCTTTTACCTGATTTGTTGATTCTAAGCAAAAAAAAAAAAAAAAAAAAAAAAAACATTTTTCTTTAAGAATTATTTTTAGGTATTTAAATATATAAAAAATACATTTGGCAATAATTTAAGTTCTGCAACAATTTTATCAGATTTTATTGTATTTCTAAAAACAAACTGTTTTGTTAAGTTAATTCATTTGGCACAAGAGGTATCTTAAAGGGTAACCAAACAGGGCAGTCCATTCTCAACACAGATATGAAAAATACACCCCCCCAAAAAAGGGGGCGGGGCTAGTGGAGGTGGACTGAGCGCCGGAGGTGTGGTTTGGATCTATGATGGACAGTTAGGTGAGCTTCTGGTAACATACGCTGGGTCTTTAATATGAAAGCGGTACCCTGGAAAGGGATGCAAGAGTGGTAAAATGCTGCTAGCATCACAGCTAATAAAGGCTAACGCGAGAAATGTCAAATCCATCACCAGGACGGAGTTTTCTGGATTCCAGGATGACGTGAAACATCTTGGACTTACACCAAAATTCAACTGCAATACCTCGTTTCAACCTGTCGGGGGCAGCACACAGACACTTTTTGACTTTATTTTCACAAATTAAACCATTTTATTTTCATTTTTCAAAACGACCAACAGAGAGCACTTTCAAAGCCCCATTAAAAAAAAAAGTTGATCTACTGTTTGGTGACCCTTTAAAGAGAAACAGACAAAACACTAATAAACGTCCTGCAATAATCAAGATCTTAAGGAATTTTTGCTTGTTTATCCTCAGTTTGCCTTAAATATTTTTATTAGTTAAACAAATCAAAAGTCCATATCCTCTCCAAAACCCAACCCTAAGTTTACCCAGCATGCTTTGCTCACATCATCCTAGCATTAAAGTCGATCTGTCAGTTCCAGAACAGAAAGGTTTTGGTGACGTAATCTCAGTTCCACATGAAGTTCTACATTCTAATTTTAAAGCGCAGCTTTAGACACAGAAATCTTCAGATTTTCGGTCAAAGGCAAAGATGCTAATCCGAATTTGTGAACGCGTTTGTCCCAAACTCTCCAAGAGTTCTCCTGAATGGAGCAAAAAGGATTCCTCGTTGTTTGTTGGTGTTTACATCATTTCTAAGTATTAATAAAGGAAAAAGGCAGCTTACTAATATAGCGCACAAGCTAATGTTAGCATGTTAGCATGCTACTTTAGCTATTATTTTTATATTTTATGAAGAAAAACCACATAGATTTGAAGAAACATCAACTAAATCTCAAATTGTGAACTATTTTAGCGTTTTGGACACATGCTAAACCAAAGTCCCCACTTTTTTACTGATAAATTGTTGCCCCGCCCCCTCCCTGGTTCCACACCGTCCATCAAACGTTTCTAACCGAACAGCTTAAGGAGCGTCTCGGTGTCAGAGGCAGCTGTTCATACAAATCGGTATTTTTATCACATATATTACTTTTACTCTTCACAACCAGCTGGTGACTCAGCCCCTCCCACACGCGGCTGAATGTGGGTCACACGTAGATGCTAGCGGTTGCAGCTGTGAGGAAACATGTTCACGTCCGAACCAAACCTGTTCTAGTCGTCCTCAACATTAAAATTAGGAAAATTCTTGATCCTTCACCTCACGGGGGGATAGAGGTCGTCTGCAGGTGAGAAATGGTCAAACGTGGGTCGTAGCCTGTTTAGTAGTTTGTGCAAAATTTTCTATGGGCGTGCTGCGGGTGGCAGGTTTGAAAGCTTAGAGTGGGACAGCGTATGACACCATCACCCGGACGTCATAAATGTGTGGAACTTCCATTATCCCTACCAATGCTTCATGATACCACATGGGGCGACCGTGGTGCAACGGTAGGGCGGTCAGCCTCTGATTGAAAGGTTGGAGGTTGGATTCCCACCTTGTCTGAAAACACCCAAATGGATCCTGGTCCAGGACCAGGAACCATCTTTGGAGGCGGTCTCAATTGGATGGAGTTCCAACTCGTTCTGAGTTTCCTCAGTCTGAATAGACTCTATGCTCGGGGTGGAACACCTGGACACTAAAGTGTGAATTAGTGAACTATCCCGTCGAGGACTGATAAGCGCAGGACTTCCATTATTCCTTGTATCGCTGCTTCGCCCCGCCCTCGTAATTCCTGGCCAATGACTGAAGACATCTCTGGTCATGAGGTTTTCCTTTACAAGCTTTAGTTCAAATCATCGATCTCAGTCTGAATACAGACCAAACCCAAGGTTCAGGACTCGATCCGGATCAAACTGAGCGAATCCGATCTGAACCAACAGACTTTTCGGGTCTGAAGAGGAAAAGCTGCAGTTTTTCTTAGGAACTTCTCCTGGTTTCACAGTTTCTTCTCTGATACCTGGAGGATTGAAAAGAGAATCTCAGAGCTCATCTGTGGAAGGTTTTAACACCGTCTTTAGCTCGATTCTTGACGTTCTTTGAGTATTCGTGAACTAAAGCGACTTTACACTGACGTGCAGCAGCTTTGCTGCCGTAAAGCTGCTTTTCTGTTGGAATTATGCTAACCGCTCAAAATGATCAGAGAGTTTCTGCAGTTCAAAAGATGTCGACATTTGAACGACGACCCGAATCCTCAGGATTTCATTACAATAAATCTGAATGGCCTTTAATGTTAGCGTACTGAACCATGACACCTCCACCGCCATGCCTCACGACTGACCGTTCATGTCAGTTTGCTAGAACCTCGTTTAAACTCTTAACGGTATTCTCTTCATGCTTTTGCTTCACGTTCTCTGGGCTGAAATGAAGGAGGAAAAAGCGGACGATGTCAGGTTGCAGATATTAGACTCTGAGCTGAACTAATCCAGGTTTTGGACCCAGATCCAGCCCCCCCCCTCCTGCCTCCCACCTGCCCTGCAGATAACCTGCCACGCTAGCGCCGGTAGGATTTCAGCGAGCGTGGCAGGATCCTCGTGATGTATGCGAGCTGGAGAGCCGGTGGGCTCTGAGGGAGTGTGAGGCTCTCATTGTGTAACAGCAGCGAGGTAAGACCGAATTAGCAGTGAGGAGTGACAGAGGTGGTTATTTCTGTCTGTCTCTGCAGGCTGTGATGAGCAACTGTGCCGGTTAAAACTCCTCAATCCTCCAGCATCATTAAAGTCTCTCTGTCTCTTATTGTTTCTGTTTGAAATCCCAGGTTTAGTTTTAGGATCCGTTAACGGATCATCCGGGCTGCTCGGGTTTGGTCTCTGGACCAGAAAACCCTCCTCTGGTGCCACCATGTCTAAAGTAAACGACATTTAAACGACATTACTGTTAGAACGTTTCATTTGTCATTTTTTTTAGAGCTTCTGAATCTACCATCCAGGATCCAATGCTCTAAAAATTTCCCAGAAGTCTCAGCGACAAACCAGTGTGCATCTATGCTCACCAGATCGACTCATTTAGACCATTTTCATGAAAAAAAGTAGCTTATTTCAAATGTGATTTTTGTAAACTATCAAGTTTTCATCATCAGAACAGTCTCAGAAAGAAATAATCTTTTACAGGTTTATGTTTATTAGATTTTTACTCCAGGAAATGTTTGCAGTTCTGTATGGAGCTAAAATGAGGCCAAAATTATTTGAAAACCAAATAAAAAATGAAAAAAAAAAAAGATCAAAACTTTTTGCTATTCTGAAATAAACGTAATTATTTTCAGCTTCAAATTTTCTTTTTTCTGGGTTTCAAAACTTCAAATTCAAATCTTTTTTTCATTTTCAAATCTGAAAATGTCTGTTTCACAACTTTTGGCCCTTTTGCGGCGCGTTTTAAACTGATTGCAATTCTCACATTTCTCAGAGTCAGCGAACGCACCGGTGCGGAATTTCTTTCGTGTTAACCCCGCCCCCAATGCGCCACAAGGCCCAAACGTTTTGAAACTGAAATTTTCAGATTTGAAAAATTAAAAAAAAAGTTGAGACTGAAAAAAAAGTTTTGAAAATGAATTTTTCAGTTTTGAAGCTGAAAATGATTAAGTTTATTTCAGAATAGCAAAAACTTTTTTTGGCCATTTACCTGTTTTTTTCAATTTTTTTTGGTTTTCAAAATTTTTGCCTCATTTTAGCTCCATACAGAACTGCAAACCTTCAGTGACGCCAACATTTCCTGGAGTAAAAATCTAATAAACATAAACCTGTAAAAGATTATATTTTTTCTGAGACTGTTCTGATGATGAAAACTTGATGGTAAAAATTTTCAGATTTGAAAATTTAAAAAAAAAAGTTGAGACTGAAAAAAAAGTTTTGAAAATGAAATTTTCAGTTTTGAAGCTGAAAATAATTAAGTTTATTTCAGAATAGCAAAAACTTTTTTTGGCCATTTACCTGTTTTTTTCAATTTTTTTTATTTGGTTTTCAAAAATTTTGACCTCATTTTAGCTCCATACAGAACTGCAAACCTTCAGTGACGCCAACATTTCCTGGAGTAAAAATCTAATAAACATAAACCTGTAAAAGATTATTTTTTTCTGAGACTGTTCTGATGATGAAAACTTGATGGTAAAAATTTTCAAAAGTTTATTTTAGAAAAACAAAAAGTTTTAATTTACATTTTTTTGTCCAAACACTAATATTTGTTTTATTTGAGTTTCACATAATATTGGCTCCAGTGTAACTCCAAAGTTCCAATGAACTCGATGGGTTTGACCCCAGACGACTCCGCTTGACCTTTAGGTCTCGAGGTTTGGAGTTTTCTGATTGGCTCTGCTTGTGGTCGATGGCGCGGAGGCCGCTCCACCACAGCTCCAGCTCCTGCTGACGAGGCTCTTCCTTCTCTCTCCTCTTCCTCCCAGGGGGGCCTTCTCTGTGGTGCGGCGATGCGTCAAACTCTGCACGGGTCAGGAGTACGCCGCCAAAATCATCAACACCAAAAAGCTGTCGGCCAGAGGTGAGGGTCAAGCCGGCGCTCTGACGCGTTCTCGGGGTCGTCGCACTTCTGAACTCCCATTAGCATATTTTAGCGCTCGCCGCGTGAAGACTTCACGTCTGTTCATCAGAGATCGGTCTGGAAACCAGCTGAGAGGCAGAAGACGAGCTCTTCCCTCCGCGGAGCAGAGATCCCGTCGTCCAGATGCGATGAAGCGGCGTCGGCAGCAATGACGAGGACGGCCTCAGAATAGAAGCGCCGGGCCGGGACGGGACGGCGGCGAGCTCCGATCCCAGCAGCTGCTCCGACAGGATGGAGTTTGTTTCTCATGACTGACTCAGACGTGTCGGTCGGAACCGCGGGCCGGACCAGCTGTCGCTGCGGTAAAAGCGGCTCCTCGGAGCGCTGAAGCTCCCGCGGGAGCCGGCGCTCCTCCGCGCGCCTCCTCGGCTTTACTCCTCTTACAGAATGAGTTTCATCCTCGATCTGGGATAATCTGAGTAATAAAGACATGAAAACGTTCAGCACGTGTACTTTCAGTTTTACTATATTTGACTGTTTTAAGATTTTAAGGCTCATTTTTTAAACTAAATGAACATGAATGAGAACATTTTAAACTCTGCATGTTTTAAACGTGTGTAATTCAGGCATCAAAACGTTCAGGATTTTCATGTTCGTTGTGAGGTTTGGGCCGGATGTGTTTCTGTTTCACCTCCCTCACGTTACAGGTGTGCTTCCTCTTCCTCTTTCCACCTGTTCCTCCTGCCCTCTCCATCAATTAGGGCTGCCACGATTAGTCGACTAATCGACTATTAAAATTGTCAACAACTAATTTAATAGTCGATTAGTCGTTACTTTATAATATATGGAGTCAGGCTGTAGTAAAGTTGAAAGTTATAATGACATTCTGCGAGCTTTTTAGACTATTTTGGCATTTATTAAGGGTTTTCAGGCTATTTTGGAGTTTAGCTAATATTTTAGCTTCATGCTAGCTATTTTGGCTAATTTAGGCTTTTTCAGTTTTTTTGGCTAATTTGGAATTAAGATAATATTTCAGCTACATATTAGCTCTTTTGGCTAATTTAGGATTTTTTCAGTTTTGTAGGCAAATTTGGAGTTTAGCTAATATTTCATTTACATGTTAGCTAGCTAATTCTAAATGTTTACAGTTTTTAGGCTAATTTGGATTTTTCTATTGTTCCAGCTACATGCTAGCTATTTGGCTAATTTGGAATTTTTACAGTTTTTTTAGACTAATTTGGAGTTTAGCTAATATTTCAGCTATATGCTAGTGATTTTAGCTATTTAGGATTTTTTTTGTTTTAAAGCTAATCATATTTCAGATTTTCTTTACATCCACTTTGTCCATGATCCGATTAGTCAACTAATCGGAAAAATTAATCGATGATTAGTCGACTATTAAAATAATCGTTTGTGGCAGCACTACCATCAATACACCTGTCTGCTGCCTGTTTCCCTCCGCTTGTTGTCAGATGGTTTTGTGTACTTCCTCGAGTTCTACGAGCCTTCCAGCTTCTTTGAGTTACGACTCAGCAAAAAGCATAAAACGACATTTCTATTATTCTCACCCGGCTCCTGACATTAGTACTTTCTGTAGTTTTACATTTTACACGTTGTAATTTTCATGTGATTTTTTTTATTGGAATTTTTGGCTAATTTTGCATATATTGAGTTTTTTGCCAAATTTTGAATTAAGATAGTATTTTAGCAACGTGTGAGGTTTTTTTGGCTAATTTAGCATTAACTGAGGTGTTTGGGCTAATTCTGAAGTAAGCTAGTATTTTAGCAACGTGTTAGCTTTATTGGCTAATTTAGCATTCACTGAGGTGTTTGGGCTAATTCTAAGTTAAGCTAGTATTTTAGCAACGTGTTCGCTTTTTTGGCTAATTTAGCATTCACTGAGGTGTTTGGGCTAATTCTAAGTTAAGCTAGTATTTTAGCAACGTGCTAGCTTTATTGGCTAATTTAGCATTTACTAAGGTTTTTGGGACTAATTCTGAATTAAGCTAGTATTTTAGCAATGTGCTAATTTTTTTGGCTTATTTGGCATATACTGAGGTGTTTGGGCTAATTCTAAATTAAGCTAGTATTTTAGCAACGTGTTAGATTTTTTGGCTTATTTCGCAAATATACTACGATTTTTGGGCTAATTCTAAGTTAAGCTAGTATTTTAGCAACGTGCTAGGTTTTTTGGCTGATTTTGCATACACTGAGGTATTTTTGGGTCAATTTTGAGTTTGGCTAATATTGTAGCAATGTGCTAGCTTTTTTTGGCTAATTAGCATTTACTGGAGTTTTTGGACTAATTCTGAATTAAGTTAGTGTTTTAGCAACTTGTTAGTTTTTTTTTGGCTAAATTAGCAAATACTAATGTTTGTTTGAGATAATTCTTAGTTAAGTCACTGTTTTAGCAACGTGTTAGCTTTTTTGGCCAATTCTGCATATACTGAAGTTTTTGGGCTAATTCTAAGTTAAGCTAGTATTTTAACAATGAGTTAGTTTTTTTGGCTAATTTTGAATATACTGAGGTTTTTGGCTAATTCTGAATTAAGGTAGTATTTTTGCAACTTTTGTTTTTTGTCTTTTTTTGACTAAAGTTGCATTTACTCTGGTTTTTTGGGCTAATTCTTAATTAAGCTAGTATTTTAGCAACATTCTAGCTTTTTTGGCTAATTTAGCAGTTACTGAGTTTTGGGCTAATTCTAATTGGAGATAGTATTTTAACAACGTGTTAGCTTTTTTGGCTGATTTTGCATACACTAAGGTATTTTTGGGCCAATTTTGAGTTAGGCTAATATTGTAGCAATGTGCTAGCTTTTTTTTTGGCTAAATTAGCAAATACTAATGTTTTTTGGGATAATTTTGAGTTAAGTCACTATTTTAGCAACGCTTTAGCTTTTTTTGGCTAATTTGGCATATACTGAGCTATTTCTGGGCCAATTTTGAGTTAGGCTAGTATTGTAGCAATGTGTTAGCTTTTTTTTTGGGGTAATTTATCCCTTTCTGAAGAGTTTTATAGCAAATTTTCAATTTACTGAAGTTTAAACATGTTCCTTCAGTAGCCTATCTCTCTCTCAGTTCTTCAGGGAATTTTTCAGTCGTTTAGTGACTTTAGCATTTTGCAGATTGCTTTAACATTTTCTGCAAATCTCTTTAGCAATTACAGTAAATGACTTCAGCGAACAGCTTCAGCATATTCACGTTCAGTAATCAGCATTCACACTTGCACTATCACAGGTAATGCAGTTTTCTGGTTTCTGCTGGTTTCTGGACTGTGAGGATGACCACTGTGTGGGGAAACCTTCCAGAAACAGATCAAATATTTCAGAGAAACAGATTGAAGCCGTCGTAACTCTCTTACGTTTTAATGAGATCATGAATTAAAAAATCATACGATTTGAACTGATTTAGTCGTATTCCATGTAAAGAATCCACTCTGGTCGGGCTTTGAGGTTCAGAGGCTGCAGGGAGAATAACTCCTCACTTGCATCTGGAATGAAGTGACCCCTGGGGCAGTTCTGTGTGAGCCCCAGCATCTGTCCAGTTTGTCCTTTTCAACAACCTTTCAAAACCCCAGCCTGAATTTGGCAGCTTCACTTTCCTAAAGCTGCAAAAAGGTCAAACAGTCTTTGGCTTCTTGTGTGTAAATCTTGTGTTCCGTTTGTCTTGTAGACCATCAGAAGCTGGAGAGAGAAGCCCGGATCTGCAGGCTCCTCAAACACCCCAACATCGGTGAGCAAAGCCCAATTTTAAACCTGCTACTCCCCCCTAATACCCCACACGGCACGAGAGGAGCCGGCTCACGTCCCGTGTGGAGAGCCGGACAGTCTTGGACCGTTTTACAACTGTTGAGCCAAACGACATGCTAGCTGAAGATCCACACTGTTGAAGGGGGAAGATGAGGACAATTATACTTTCATTTATTACATTAGATTAGAGGGAAATATGGTAATTCTTTATTCCATAACAATAATTCAATGATACTTTCATTTATATTTCCATTCTAGTGCAGTAACAGAAAACAAGCACTAGACGGCAGAAGAGATTATTTTGTTGTAGCTGTAGCTAACATAGTAACTTATGCAAATGTACCATGAACAACGTTCCACAAGAGGGGCGTATATGTTCAAACGTCCTCTGGGTGTGAGCACGGTTTACCACTTCCTGTTCGACTGTATAATTAAACGATCAGTTAAATGCATAGAATAGAACTTTTTCAGTGAAGTTTTCATCATCTCTACAAAGACTTAATTTTCCTGGAGGATTTACTCCACCCTCGTGTAATCTAGACCAAAATCCCCAAACTTTTTATTGAGAAGGCCGCATAACTCTTTTCTCCTCTGATGGGGGCGGGGTCAGTTGGTAGGCTAACAGATAAAGTGTAACAATCAAACCCTAAACATTTACAGTTTCCAAAAAGCACATTTAAATAAAACATTTTGAGTAAATTTGACATTTTTCCTGTTTTTTAGGATAATTTGGCAATTGGCTAATATTTCAGCTATGCTAGCTTTCTTGGCTAATTTAAGCTTTTGTCCTATTTTGAAGTTTAACTATTATTTTAGCTGTATGCTAGTTATTTTGACTGAATTAGACATTTCCCAGTTTTTTAGTCTAATTTGGAGTTTAGCTAATATTTCAGCTACATGCTAGCTGTTTGGGATAATTCAGGCTTTTGTCTATTTTTTAGGCTAATTTAAAATTTAGCTAATAATTTAGCTACATGCTAGCTGTTTTGAGTAAATTCGATATGTTTCCTGTTTATTAGGATAATTTGGCAATTAGCTAATATTTCAGCTAAATGCTAGCTTTTTTGGCTAATTTAGGCTTTTGTCCACTTTTTAGGCTAGTTTGAAGTGTAGCTAATATTTCAGCTACATGCTAGCTGTTTGGGATAATTCAGGCTTTTGTCTATTTTTTAGGCTAATTTAAAGTTTAGCTAATAATTTAGCTATATGCTAGCTGTTTTGAGTAAATTCGATATGTTTCCTGTTTATTAGGATAATTTGGCAATTAGCTAATATTTCAGCTAAATGCTAGCTTTTTTGGCTAATTTAGGCTTTTGTCCACTTTTTAGACTCGTTTGAAGTGTAGCTAATATTTCAGCAACATGCTAGCTGTTTTTGGCTTATTTGGCACTTCACTTAAGTTTTAGCTAGCTATCAGTGTTTTTAGCTATCAATTTCAGGATCTTCAGCTATTAAGGTAATTCTATCTATCTAGTTTTTTATTTGTTTTAGTATTTTTTTTTTTTCAATGAAGATTACAGAAATGAATCATTTAAAATTTGACTTTCTGGAAATGTTTACATTTCGGCTGTGATTGTTCCTTTTCTGTTAGCCTACAAAGCGACCCCGGTCGACCCCGGTCCCACATTAAAGAAGAAAACATTGATGTGGCCTAAACTAGAACCAGTTTGGGGACGCCTGGCTTTATTGAAGGAAGGAAAGCGTCGTGGTTAGACGCTATTTAATGATGGCGTTCAAACCTGCTAAGGAGCCGTTTAAACTGTACTTGAGGGTCAAGCGTGTTCCAGCTCAGACGAGCGCTTCCTCCGGCGTTTGTGTTGGTTGTATAAATCCTGGCCTGCTTCCGTCTGACTGACGCAGAGGAACGGTTCCTAAAGAGCTTTTGGACAGCTCAGACGGACGAGATGAACCCTAAATGGAAAACACTCTTCTGCTCTGATCTTCAAAGCTGCGATGCTGCAGAAGCCTCGCGTGTCCGTCCTCTGAGAAAAGCAGGCTGCGCCAACCCCGAGCGCTCGCCGTTCGCGGCGCTGACAGATTTGGGCTTGGTAGGTGTCACTCGGTGACAAGTTACAGCCGCTCTGCGTGACACCGAAGCTCGAAATCTGTCAGCCTGACGTCAGGAAAGACGCCGGCCTCTGCGGCCTCGTGGAACCGCCTCATCAGCCTTTTCGGGTGGCGGCGGCGGCGGCGGGCTGCGCCTAAACCCTGTCCTGTCTCTTCCAGTTCGTCTGCACGACAGCATCTCCGAGGAAGGATTCCACTATCTCATCTTTGACCTGTGAGTTACTTCCTCCGTCCTTCCCGCTTCCGTCCTCACTCCATCTCTTCCCAAGCAGTTCCCCCCCATTGCATAACGCGGCCCCCACCCCTCCCTCCTCGCAGCTCCTACATTAGCGCAGCAACACTCCCCCGCAACGGAGCCAGTCTCCATGGCAACCGGGTAGGAGAGAATCCTGCAGCCGGGGTTTCCCCCTAATGAGGACATCCCCCTCCTGTCCGTGCGTGCGCTCGTGTGTCCGTGCGCGCACGCACAAACACGATCCTGTCGTCCGTCTCTCCTCAGGGTGACGGGGGGCGAGCTGTTCGAGGACATCGTGGCCAGAGAGTACTACAGCGAGGCGGACGCCAGGTAAACCTCCCCTCCCTGGACCCGCAGACCCTCGGCTCCACCACACCACACCTCTGCAGGCTTTCTGAGGAGCTCTCCCCACCGCCAGAATCCACACAGACAAAAAGAAAGAGAGTGCCCGCACGCCCACGCCGTCAGCCCCTCAGGAGGGAGACTTAAATCAATTTGACGGTGGAGGCGGTTTGTGAAAGCGGGAGAGGAGGAAAAACAGACATAAAAAGAGGCAGAAAACCAGTCAACAGATTTGTATTCTAATCCTAACGTTGAGTTTGGATCCTGGCTCGCAGATTCAGCCGGGAGGTGTTAGAAATCACGTCAGACTCGGTCGTTAAAATTCAAGACTTTCACACCAGAACAGCATCGGTTCCTAGAAACGCTTTAGTTCGGTTCTGCGTGAAGGTCCAAAACTTAAAGACCCACTCCCATGAAAATCCTCTTTCTAACAGCACGTCTGTCAAAGTCACGGC
The DNA here is from genome assembly GCA_003999625.1 of Oryzias javanicus. Classification (NCBI taxonomy): domain Eukaryota; kingdom Metazoa; phylum Chordata; class Actinopteri; order Beloniformes; family Adrianichthyidae; genus Oryzias; species Oryzias javanicus. The sequence continues at coordinate 28,965,365 of CM012448.1, read as the reverse complement.
CCGGGGGCCGGATCCGGCCCTCTGGGTAATTCTACCCGGCCCTCCAGATCATCTTATTTTATTGTTATTAATGACCAGATGTTATCTTGCTCTTTGTTCTAACTTGTACAATTTTAACCAAACATATTTTTAATAGAGAGTAAAATATTGAAAGTTATTTAAGATTTAAGTTGATTTATTTTGGAATAATATTCTTGCCTTTTGATTATTCATAATTATATAAAAAAGTTACAGTTTTAAAGTTTTAGTAATTGTCATTCTGCTAGATTTTTGGACTACTTTGGTATTTAATAAGATTTTTTAGGATATTTTGGAGTTTAGCTAATATTTCAGCTACATGCTAGCTGTTTTAGCTAATCTAAGTTTTTTGTTTTAAGTGTTTTTAGGCTGTTTATTTTAGACTAAGTTAGGCTAATATTTACATGCTAGTTGTTTAGGCTAATCTACATTTTTCGTTTTAAGTGTTTTTAGGCTGTTTTGGAGTAAGGCTAATATTTACATGCTAGCTGTTTTGTCTAATTTAGACTTTTTGCAAGTTTTTGGGGCATCTTGAAGTCCAGCAAATTTTTCCCAGCTACATGCTAGCTATTTTGGCTAATCCAAGTTTTTAAAAAGTTTTTAGGCTAATTTGGCATTTAGCTAATGTTTTAGCTGACTATCAGCTTCAGCGTTTTTAGCTATCAGTTTCATCCACATCATAATCAGTTCATAATCATGTTAAAAAGTAACATGAAAGCTCTGATGCTGCTGTTGCACCAGTAATGTTATGGAGCCAAATCAAGGCCGTAAATATTTGAAACCCAAATAAAACTTTTAGAAAAAAATTTTGGTGTTTGGCCCAAAAAAAGGAAAAACTTTTTGTTAACTTTGTAACTTTTGTATTTAACACAATAAGACGATGCTTTGAACGGGCTAGAACAGCGCTTCGGACGATGACGTTTGTCTACAATAAAACTGCTTTTTACATCTGACGTGGGATTTTGATTGGCTCTTTGTGTTAGCCCCGCCCCAATGGAGCCAAAAGTTTTGAAACTGAAATTTTCAGATTCGAAAATGAGAAAAAAAAAAATTAAAACTGAAAAAAAAATTGAAAGCTGAAAATTATTAAATTTATTTTCGAATAGCAAAATGTTTTGAACATTTTACTATTTTTTGGCCAAACACCAATTTTTAAAATTTTTTTTTACGTTCTATTTTGACCCCAAAATAGTTCCATATAATGTTAGTTTGTGAGGAGCTTTAAAGCTTTGGTAAACAGAACAGATCTGCCACCGTGTGATGGGGAGACAATGACAGAATCCTCAGGATTACAGGATGATTTATTTCTTTTTGAATCATTGGGGGCGGGTTTCAGGTGTGCAGAGTGGCCCACAGGTTCATAAGGTCATCCGTGCCTCTCACTGGACGGCCGATCACTTGACCGATGTCAACTCTTAGAGAAAAATCGTTCAGTTGCTGTAAAATTGTAACTTTTTCTGAAAACTTCCGTGTCCGCCGCACGGCACGTCAAAATGTGACCGCCGCCTCCTGATTCCAAACGCAGGTGGGATGATGGGATATCAGAAACTCTAAGCCTAATTTCTACGGAGCTCCTGCCGCTCTGCAGAAACTACGTCCTAGAAAACGACACGGATTTTTAGATTTTAGTTAAAAACTGAATTATTGGAACTAAAAGAACCTGGGAATGCTTCAACAACGGATCAGGAAATGATCGGAATGGGACTTTCATGGAGAACCCAGAACAGTTTTTAAAGTGAATCTGAATAAAATGTTTTGTTTGTTGATTTTGGGCATCAGTGATTAACTGCAGCCCAAATAAATAAATAAATAAATAGAAATAAAAAGCTTAAAAAACCAGCAGCTGTATTTGAGCCTGAGAGTTCTCAGAGTTTAGATTTGATTTGATGTAAAAGTTCTTATTCAGGTTTGTCCAACAATATTTAGGTCCAACAACGATCTTGAATTATTTAGATTTGTTTACTCATAAACAGATTGTTTACACAGTATTTCTTTCCTCCGTTATCATATAGTTTTTCATTGGACAGAAATGACTCGTTTCAAAGTATAAATGAAATCTTTTTTAGTGGAAGAATCTGTAGATTTTATTTATTTATTCTCCAGTTCTGTGTCTTTAAACGAGCAGCTTCCTGTTTCCTCTCTGTTCTTCTGAACGTCACCAGGACGACGAGTCTGATGTCGCTCAGGTTTAGGCGGGAAAATGTTAAGATTGGAGCATTTAGAGAAAACTGCGTTGAAGGATGAAACTCCGGGAGAGAAGATCCTTCCCCTCTCCTTCAATTTCTTCTATCCTTTGCTTCTTTCTATCATACACTTCTCTTCTTTCCTCCACTTCACTTCCCTCTTTCCTTTACGTTCCCCCACTTCCTTTTCTTTTACTTCCCTTCTTTCCTACTTCTTTCTTTCATTCTCTTCCCTCTTTCCTTCTCCACTTCCTTCTTCCTTCTCTCCCTCTTTCCTCCACTTCTTTCCTCTTTCCTCCACTTTCTTCTTTCTCTTCCACTTTTCCTTCCCTTCTTTCCTTCTTCTTTCCTTCTTTCCTACTTCTTGTCTTCCTTCTCTTTACCTTTCTTTTCCTTCACTTCCTCTTTCCTTCCTTCTTTTCCTCTCTTCACTTCCTTCTTTCCTTTCCTTTCCTCTTCTTCCTCACTTCTTCTTCCTTCTTTCCTTCTTCCTTCTTTCCTTCCACTTCCTTCTTTCCTTCTCTTCCTCTTTCCTACCATTCCTTCTTTCCTTCTCTTCCCTTCTTTTTCCTTCTTCTTTCCTTCTTTCCTTCACTTCCTTTTTTTCCTTCACTTCCTTTTTTCCCTTCTTTCCCTCTTCCTTCTCTCTCCTTCTTTCCTTCTCTTCCTCTTCCTTCAACTCCTTCTTTCCTTCTCCTTCCTTCCTTTCTCCACTTCCTTCTTTCCTTCTTTCTCCTTCTTCCTTCTCTTCCACTTCCTTCTTTCCTTCCACTTCCTTCTTTCCTTCTCTTCCTCTTTCCTTCAACTTCCTTCTTTCCTTTCCTTTCCACTTCTTCTTTCCTCCACTTCCTTCTTTCCTCCACTTCCTTCTTTCCTTCTCTTCCCTCTTTCCTTCTTCTTCCTTCTCTTCTCTTCCTTCTTTCCTCCACTTCCTTCTTCCTTCACTTCCTTTTTTCCTTCTCTTCCCTCTTTCCTTCACTTCCTTCTTTCCTTCTCTTCCTTCTTTCCTCCACTTCCTTCTTTCCTCCACTTCCTTCTTTCCTCCACTTCCTTCTTTCCTTCTCTTCCCTCTTTCCTTCTCTTCCTTCTTTCCTTCTCTTCCTTCTTTCCTCCACTTCCTTCTTTCCTTCACTTCCTTTTTTCCTTCTCTTCCCTCTTTCCTTCACTTCCTTCTTTCCTTCTCTTCCTCCTTTCCTCCACTTCCTTCTTTCCTTCTCTTCCCTCTTTCCTCCACTTCCTTCTTTCCTCCACTTCCTTCTTTCCTCCACTTCCTTCTTTCCTTCTCTTCCTTCTTTCCCCCTCTTCCCTCTTTCCTCCACTTCCTTCTTTCCTCCACTTCCTTCTTTCCCCCTCTTCCCTCTGTCCCTCTTCCCTCCCGGTTTCCTGAAGCGCTGACAAACAGGCTCCTCCCCCTCCTCCGCTGTGAAGGCGGCGAGCGTTTCAGGACGCCGTGTTCCGTTTTCCTCTGTTCCTGTCAGTAAACTCCATTTCACGCAGAGCTTCGTTTGCCAAAGAGGCGTTCTGGAACCGCTCCGGCTCTAATGGATGCTGCGCTTCGTTAGCGACGTAGCAGAGCTGAGGCCGCGCGCTCAGGAAGAAGCTTTTCCCGCTCCGGCATTCCCAGAACTCCGGATCCGTCCTCTGGAACCTCTTTGTGTTTGACGGCCTCAGAATCAGACGAGATTTCCTCCTGATTCTGGGATTAAAGTTTTCAATCCCACAGAATTCACTGAGTTCAACGACACACAAGACTCACTGTAAAGGATGAACGATGACGTTCGTTTCACTCTTTGTGTTTTTTGTGCTCAAGTTCTGTGTCGACTTTGTTGTGCGTCTGGTTTCTGTGTTTGTGCGGGGGTGGGCGTGGCCTCGACGTGCTCAAATCATCGTATCTGATGTGAGTGTGACGTCAGCCGATTCCATTTATTCGCGACGCGGACGAGTCCGTGTCAGTCGATAGTAACCAATCAGAAGCGAGCCTGCTGGAAGGCCGCGCCCCCACCACTTGAAAACAGGAAACGGGCTCCACGAAATCTGTCGATCGTTTTAAACATTAGACGTGGAGGCCAGCAGGCTCCTCCTACTTTTATTGAGGCTTCTGATTGGTCAGTTTATAACTTGGACGACAGAGGAAATATTCTGAAGAAAATGAGGATTTTGTAAAGAACATTTCAGGTTTAGTGGATCCAAAGCTTCAGAGGAAGTGAAGGTTCAGGACAACCCACAAATCCTTCTGATCCGGCCCTGAAAGTGTCCGTCTGCCGCCAGCGCCTGGACTCCCCGCTGGACCAGGTTCGGTGTGAGTCCAGGCTTCATCTGTCACAGCTCGATTCCGATCAAACTTGGCGTCATTGAATTCCAGCCGGACACGAACCGTAATCACCGTTCCTCCGTTATCCTCTGAAAAGGACGCCATCTTTTCATCGAGACCCAATCTGAGTCCCCGATTGGTCGAAGTGTGACGTGAGAACGCGAGGTGTTTCCTGGCGCGCGTGAACGCAGCTCAAGCCCTTGGCAGCAAACACAACCCTCCGTGTCACCCCCCCCCCATCCCCTCCTTCCCATGATGCCGTGCTGATCTTCTGTGTGTGGTTTTGTCTCCGCAGTCACTGTATCCATCAGATCCTAGACAGCGTGTCTTACACACACCTGCATCAGATAGTGCACAGAGACCTGAAGGTGTGTTCGTGTTCCTCGTGCTGCATTCACGTGCCTGTGTCTTCTGCCGGATTATGCAGCGCTTGCTTGTGCCTGCTGTCTGTCTGTCTGTCTGTCTGTCTGTCTGTCTGCGTCCTCATGCAGGTTTTTGTGTTTTTCGTTTGGGTCAGAACCGCTCTCTCTCCTTCAGTTGAAGCTGGTGGGGCCACTGCCCCCCCCAGTTTATCTTCCTCTTTTTCCTGACCCCCCCCCCCCCCCCCCTCCTTTACTGACAGTTTTATTTGTGTGAAGCTGAAACTCTTCTGACTGAGAGATCCACTCTTCTGCTGCCTCTGCATGAACCGACCGTCTGGGGGGGGGACGCGTTGGGACTAACCTGCTCCCCCTGCTGTCTGCATGCAGTCATTGCATCCAGCAGATTCTGGAGGCCGTGCTCCACTGCCATCAGATGGGGGTGGTCCACAGAGACCTGAAGGTGAGTCACCTGCAGGGCTGAGCCTCTTTGTTTGTTTGTTTGTTTGTTTGTTTGTTGTTGATGTTTTCTTCACACACAAACATTCAGGAGCGGGAAAAAGATCCGTCAGGAGAAAACTGTGAGTTCAGGGCAGAACAAACGATAAAAAGAATAAGCTCAGCATCGTAAATCAAACTAGAGTCTCTGAACATCAAATGTTGAAACTCAAATATCATATTTGTGCAGTTTGAGGAAACACACCTCACTGCCATGAAAACTGTTGTTGACGTCTTATTGAGGCTTTTCTCTCATGATAGGTGAAAAATTAAGATTAAAATTGCATTTCCAAGTATTTATTTATTCAAATTCAAAGCTAGCAGGACAGAGTGTAAACAGAGAGCTCTCAGCTATGGGTGTTGGCAACTCGGAGGTGAATTTCTAAAGAACTCCTGCCGCTCTGCAGAAACTATTTCTTAGAAAACGACAAAAGTTTTAAAAAAATATTTAGCTCCTGAAAAGCTCTTAAAATTAATAAAAAGCATGATTGGAGTGAGGCTTTAAATGTCTGTTTCCACTTAAAAAACAACAAATAATTTCTCCTGGATGAAGTTTTTTTTTTTTACACTAATAATAATTCAGAGTAAATATAATTATCATACAAACCACATTATATTTTATCCATGTGGTCTGTTGGTGTCTTTCTGAGTGTCTGTGAATCTTTTTATAAACTCATCCAGTCTTCTGTTTGCGTCTACGGTGCCCCCTGCTGGTCAAAAAAAGTAAATTACCGGTTTTAACCCTTTCACGCCTGATCTTTAGCGCTGACGTTCTTCAACTACCGTTAACTCTTTACCCAATTAACGTAATTCTATTGAATTGTGATGCGGAGAAAATGAGCAACACTTTATGGTTACTAGAAATCTATTACCTGCGATAATTCTAGTGTGAATACTTCTGCTGAAAACTGTGACTCGCTGGATTCGCTGAAAATGCAAAATGTTAAATTTGCTAAAAGAAATGGAAATGTCGTCGAAGAACTATGAAAGAGCGCCGAAGTTGACCTAAATGTCTGAATATTTAAAAAATCCCTAATGCATGCCAATTTTTCAAAAAATATTTACCGTGTTGCTTAAATATGAGCTAACTCCAAATTAGCCCAAAAAAACCTTAGTAGATGCCAAATCAACCAAAAAAGCTAGCACGTTGCTCAAATACTAGCTAAACTCCAAAATAGCCTAAAAATCTTCAGTAAACTAAATTAGTCAAAACCGTTAGCCTGTTGCTGAAATAGAAGCTAAACTCTATTAGCACATAAAAACCTTAGTGATAAAATTTAGCAAAAACGTTTGCATGTTGATAAAATATTAGCTAAACTCTAAGTAAGCATAAAAACCTCAGCAGATTCAAAAATTAGACAAAAAGCTAGCACATTGCTTAAATACTAGCTGAACTCCAAAATAGTTTAAAATTCGTCAGTAAACTAATAAGCTAAAAAAAATTCCTTCCTTAGCAGTTAGCCTGTGGCTAAGATAAAAGCTAAACTCTAAATTAGCTCAAAAAGCCCCAGTAATTAACAATTTAGCCAAAAATGTTAGCATTTTGCTAAAATCGAAGCTAAACTTTAAATGAATCTAAAAACCCCAGTAAATAACAAATTAGCCAAAAACGTTAGCATTTTGCTAAAATTGAAGCTAAACTTTAAATTAATCTAAAAACCCCATTAGATAACAAATTAGCCAAAAACGTTAGCATGTTGCTAAAACATTAGCTAAACTCTAAAAGATGAAAACAGATCTCTTGAATATATTTAAAGGTTTGTTGCTAATCTACTTAAAGTTTTGACGTTTTACTATGTAGCAGATTTTACTCAATATTTAAAAAACTATAAAGTTTATAAATACCAAAAGCATAATGTGATAATGTGATTGAGAAAAGAGCAGAAAAATCACTATAGTGTGAATGCTGAGTAAGAAATCACACAGTTTAGCATCAAAACTGCTACGGTGGCTCATAGAGGTCATTTCTGATTAAAAGTCACACTGAAACTTTTCTCTTTCTTTGCACATAAATGTTGCTTTCCTCTCCGTTTCCCGCCTTTAATTTCTGTTGTTTCAAAATAAATAAATAAACACCAAAATCTCTGCAGCTAAACTTTCATTTCAACAAATATGAGGAGACGAGCTTTCAGTTCAGTCGGTCTCCATCTTTGTCCTGGATCTAAACCTGATCTTCAGGACGTTTGTCTCCCTGTTTGAACTCATTACGTACTGCACGTGTAATCTGATTACTCTTTACCCTTACCAAAAATAAGTATCCTTCAAGTATATGTTTAAAAGTATACTTAAGTTTAAAAAAGTAAATACCAAGTATACTTATTAAAGTGTACTGGAAGTTTATTAACAAGTATACTTTCAGTTTATAAAGAGTATACTCTGAAGTATACTTAAAGTAACCTTTCTGGTATACTATTAGTTTACTTCAAGTTTATTTTAAGTTTATGAAAGTATACTTAAGATAACTTATGGTATACTTTTTGTATACTCCAAGGTTACTTTAAGTTTATTAAAGTAAACTTGAAGTAAACTAGTCGTATACCAGAAAGGTTACCTGTTATAAACTAAGAGTAAAGTTTATTGCCAGTAAATTAGTAGTATACTAGAAAGTTTACTTTAAGTATACTTTTTATAAACTAAAAGTGGACCAATTTAGTACCAAGAAGTATACTTGTTAGTAAACTACTAGTATTCTTTTTAAAGTATACTTGGTGTTCACTTTTTTATACTTAAAAATACTTTTAAACATATACTTGAAGTATACTGGTTTTTGGTAAGGGTAAATTCCTCTAGACTTGTACTGTTGTTCTAAGTTCAACGTATACTTAACATGAACTTGTAGTTTATCTCTAATAAGTACATAAAAAGTTTACTAAAAATATACTATATTAAGTTTAGTTTAAAAAAATAAATACTTAAAATAGACTCAAGTTTACTTATTTTTGGTAAGGGTAGTTGTAGTTTTCTAGTCGCTAGCGAAGACAAGCTAATAGCTAATCTCTGCAGGTTGTTGTGAACTTTCTTGTTTTAGGTTTTTGATGGCTGGTAAGTTCAGAGAAAGCATTTAGTCTGCATGTGTGTGCACGGCCGTGACCTTAAAAAAGTGAATGTTTGTGTTCGGATGCTGTGCATGAACATCCAGTAACTCCAGTAACTACAACAACGACCACATGAATGAGGCGACAAACTCCAACAGATCAAAGCAAACGTGCATTAAGAGGACAAAGTTAACACTGAAGTCGGCCTCTGAGCCACAACTGGTACTTAAGGGGAAAGTTAAGGAGAAATGTTAATGAATGGATTTGACCCAAAATGCTTCGGAAAGAAACTGGTCTCTGAATGTTTCATATGATTTAGTGAAACTCCGTCAGTGATGTGTTAAAACGTTCAGTTTTAGGAAAGAAATAAGGGAAAACTTAAGGGAAAACTTAAGGGTTTTTTTTCACAGAAAGTTAAAATTCATTTTAATTCAGGGATTACTGAAGTACTTTTGATTTAAACATATTCTCCTCCTCTTTTTGTTTAAATTTAAATTTAAAAACCTAATTTCCCCTCAACTTTCCCTTTAACTTCCAGCTCAGTGGCCTAGTGGTGGAGTGTCCACCCCGGGTGTTGGTCGGTCAACGATCAGACGAAGATCGGAATTTTCTTTGTATGATTTTGAAAAAAATAATCTTTCTTATGTGGGCAGATGGAATTCTGGGAAATGATGTTCATTCTTCCTTAAGACGCATTTGTTTCTTGCTGAAAGACCAGAATCTGTTGGTCAATAATACAATTAATTAAGAAAACTACAAACAGAATTTATATAAAAAATGTAAATATACTATATTATTATTAAATATTATTATATTATTATTATATTATTATATTTAAATTTAAGCTGAGTTGAAGAAACTTTTTTTTCATTTGGGGGAACTGTTGTGAAAATATACAGTGTATATATATATATATTTGTTTTCTGCTCACATCTTATAATTCTGCAGTTCAAACACCAAATGCTCCTTCAGTGGAAACTTTCACCTTAAATACAAATTCTTTACAAAATCATCATTTTAGATCTTTCCAAAAACAATTTAATCTTTTTTTTAATTTATTCAAATCTCATTAATTTTTCAAATAAAGTGAACTTTTAAATTATTTGTTTGAAATGTAGCTTATTAATAATGTAAACTATGGACTTAAGGAACTGAAAAGACAACAAATTTTTAAGTTTTGTACATAAAAGTGAAATCTGAAATAAAATATATATAAAAATGGTGTTTATGGTCAAGTTTACAAATATATATATTATTCTTTAGCCTTCTGGGAATAAAAAGAAATGTTATTAAGGATCTCTCTCTTGTATTCTCTGACAGTCTAAGTACTTTTTAAAAAATAATCGATTCTCATGAATACAAAACAAACTTTCATGAAGTTATCTCAACTTTATTATAAACTTCTTATTGACAAATGAAATAATCAGAAAATAATGACAACAATCTGTCAAAAGATAAATTAAACTATTTTTTTTACTAAAAATACCAAAAATATTTTATGATAAAAATATAATTTGTCATTTTTCTAAAAATAAAAGCTGCCTTTTGACAAAAACTTCATTAGAATTGACTGAATGTCGAACTCTTTATTCATAGAGATTCTTGGAAACTAAAAAGTCACAAAATTATTGTAAAAATTATGAATACTAATATCTATTTATTTAAATCACTTGAGAACATTTGAGGAAAAAAACATTCTGAAAAAATAGTCAAATATGATAGATAAATAAATAAAAATAAAGACAGAAACAGCATCAAACCAAATCAAATCAAAATGATAATAAATTTTGGAAATTTTTAAAAAGCTAAAATCATACATAGATTGCCCTGAATACTAAAAAAAACTGAAGTCATCTGAATTTTTGTAAAAGAAGAAAAATGAAATGAACAGTAACTGAGTAAATGAAATGTTTTGTCTAAAAAATGTTTTAAAATGGAAATCGACTGAAATATAAAAGGCAAAAAAATTGAAAATATTAAATTTAATTTCTGTGGTTTTTGTTTTGAGTCTTTAAAATTGATTATGAAAAGAAAAAAAGTTGAATTTTGTTAAAAACAAAGTAAAAAAGCAAAAAAATTGAATCAAAGATTTTTTTAAAGCATTTTTAGAAAGAGGCAGTGAACAGTTTAAATAAATCAAATTCTGCCCTTTGACTTTAAACTAAGAATTCAGATTTTGTGTTCAAACATCTTCATTCTTTTAAATATAACAGGTCGTAAAAATGATTTTGGACTTCTCCCTGTCCCGTTTTTAAGCTGTTTTTTTATTCTGTTGGACATTTTGGAGTTTAATGTCTCTGCACCTGAGCAGCGCTGCCCCCTGGTGGACGGTCCTGACACCATCATGTGGCGTTTGTCTCCCTCTGCAGCCGGAGAACCTGCTGCTGGCCAGCAAGTGCAAGAACGCCGCCGTGAAACTGGCCGACTTCGGACTGGCCATCGAGGTCCAGGGAGACCAGCAGGCGTGGTTTGGTGAGTCGCAGCCGGAGAGCCGTTCTCTGATTCGTCCAAAAGACCAAAACTGGGGGATTATCCTCTAAACCAGGGGTGTGCAACCTTTAACAGTCAGAAACACTTTGAGTCTGTTTCTTACTGATCAAATCTCAGAAGGAGAATGTCTTATAACTTGTGATTTTTAAAAATTTTTTTTTACTTCTGATAGAATCTCATATGATTTCCTTTCAAAATAAAAGACACCTCGTGCTAAACAGGATCATCCCAGCTACTAACCACTGTTGTGCAGCATAAGATTTTTTCTTTAGAACCATAAAAGATCAGACTTTTTAACAAAGTTTTGCTTTGTATCTGAAATCTGAAAGGCTCTCCAGGTCAGCAGGGATCTAAAAGATTGACATACCAGTAGTTTATAAAATAAAATGAACTAATCTATATAATAAAAGGAAAATTTAGTAACCCTAATTTTGTAAGTATATATATATATCTCATATTATATATCCCATATATATACCTATCTTGCATATATATATATATATATGACATTATATATATATATTTTATATATCTTTATATATATATATATCATATATAATATTACAAGATATATAAATATATATTATAATCATATATTATATCATATATCATATAAATATTAATATGATATAATATATCATATATATATATATAATATATATATTTATAATATATATGAATAAATATATATATTATATATATAATATTAATGATATATATATATATTTATATATCTTGTATATATATATATGATATTTTATATATATATAATATATATATATAATATATAATATATCTAAGATATACTGTATATCTTTAATATATTACAAGATATATAAATATATATATGATACATATATATATTATATATAATTATGTATATATATATATTATATATAATATATATATATATATATATATAGAAATAAACTGTTATAAAAGACGTCTGTTTATATAGTTTACCTTTGAAATTAAACATGTTGTAGAAATTCATCTCATCTTCGTTACTGTACTCAAAATTATAATTAAAATTATTATAAATAAAATGTCTTTTTTATATAAACTGATATTCTATTTGGTCAAAATGTTTTTTTAATTTACTAAAATGTTGTTTCTTCGCGTTTCAAGCTCCACACGATCAAATTTTTAAAAAACCTGCCTCGTTTTTTAGGACATAGTTTCTGCAGAGCAGCAGGAGTTTATTCAGAAATTTACCCCCATTGTGTGGGCGGGGCAAGTTTGTGGCCCCACCCAGTGAGTTTATGGTGCTTTTGTGCTGCAGGTTTTGCCGGAACTCCTGGTTATTTATCCCCGGAGGTTCTGAGGAAGGAGGCGTACGGCAAACCTGTGGACATCTGGGCATGCGGTAGGTCTCTGCGCCGCCGCCGCCTCCTTCATGGCGTCTCGTGGCTCAGACCCAGGCTGTGCTCGTGCGCGTAGGTGTGATCCTGTACATCCTTTTGGTGGGGTACCCGCCGTTCTGGGACGAGGACCAGCACAAGCTGTACCAGCAGATCAAAGCCGGAGCGTACGACGTGAGCCTCATCCTCATCCTCTCTGTCGCTTCGCATCAAACCGTCTTCTGATTCTGACGCCAGCGTGGGCGCGCTTTAGTTTCCCTCCCCAGAGTGGGACACGGTGACCCCGGAGGCGAAAAACCTGATCAACCAGATGCTGACGATCAACCCAACCAAGAGGATCACCGCTCAGGAGGCGCTCAAGCACCCGTGGGTCTGCGTAAGTCTGGAGCACGGCAGGAGGCGGAGTCTAATCACACAGAACACACCTGACACCGCCGGTGCAGGTAGATCTTTTGGTAGAACTCACTGGAACTCAAAATTCTCTTAAAAAATGTATGATCTAAAAATACAACTTAATGCCAAAAAAGCAAAATAATGAAGTAAGTAAACACTTGAAAAACAAAGGTAAGAAAATATGAGATTACTTAGAAACATTCAAAAAACACTCAAATAAATCAAATATTTATGGAGAAACTAAATCAAAAAACAAAGATTTTAATGTGTCAAATATAAATTTAATTAAATCCATGAGCGGTGTTGTTCGTCCTGCACCTCTCTACCCACCCCCGCCCTCCCCACCACCATTTGACCCAGGCTAGAGCAAATTGATGGAAAGTACATTATTTTTCCAAACTGCTGCTTTTCTGTTGCTTTTATCTCCATAGCAACCATTTTATGTTTTATTTGCCTGGGGATACCGAACAGATCGACGTTAGTTTCAGAAGAATCGGCAGAAGTAAACTTTTGAATTTCCTTAGCAACGAGGTTTTTTTTGCTAACCACGCCCACATTCCTGAAGTTTTCATATCCAGTGTTTTATTATTTTGTTCAGCTCTTGTTTGGAATCCATGCATTATATTTTCAGAGTTTTCCAGTAAATTTTGCGCGGGTAATAAGAAAACGCCACTTTTGCGAGGTTGCCACACACGCAATTTAAAATCTACGACATCTAAGTGCAACATTTTTGTCTTAATTGCTTCGATTAGATTAGAAGAGGATCGATTATAATCCCTAGATTGAGTTTTTGTTTGTAGCTTGTACTAAAGTTGTTTTTTTAATTCAAGATGGCGGCTTCTTCCCAGGGTCAAAGGTTGATGAAACTCAAGGGATTGTTGTAGATTTAAACTGCAGACATGCGTGTGAAATTTTATGAAAATACTTTGTTTACAAGTTTTTTCCCATATTACGAGAAAAAGTAAAATCGCGGAATCTCAAACTTTACTAAAAAATGGCTGCCAAGTTGTAAATCATGTGGACATCGCATAATAATTATAAAACTTTGTTAGAGTTTCTTTTTTTCCATGTTGCGGGAAGATGTAAAAATTAGAAAAATCTCAAACTTTTTCCACAAAATGACTTCCAAGCTGTAAGGCGTTTGGCCATCCCATAATAATCTCAAAGCTTTGTTTGGATATCCCCGACATGTGGGTTTTAGTTTTGTAAGTGAAAAAGTTATAAACTTTTTTGACACTTTGAAAAAAATCTGTGAGCTACCTATGCGAGCTAGCTTGTTCTCGCAATCGTTACAAACTCGTCACGCACACGCTGATTAAAATCTACCACTCATACTTTCAACATTTTATCCACAGTAGCTTCCCAATGATGTTTGAGAAGTTAGGATATGATAAATGAAAATTTCTCGGATGAGGTTTTGTTTTCTCAAGGTCAAAGGTCAATGAACTTCTGTGGTGGTTGTACACTCAAGATGGCGGCAAGTGTGAGAAATTTTGTGAAAATCACTGGAACTGAATTTTTTTTTTCATGTTGCGGGAAAATATGAAAATCGCAAATCTCAAACTTTGCCTCAAAATGGCCGCCAAGTCCTGAGCTGTGCGGCCATTTTGGATCTCCCCAATAAATTAGTTTTGGTTTCGTTAGTAGATTTGTTTTCGCTCCGTAAATAATTTTCATCCCAATCCGTTTTTTATGATTTTGTTTGCCATGATGTCATCGTCCTGGGGGCGGGGTTGGGATTGGGGGTGGGGCGTACACTATGCCAAAAATTCATCTTCACCGGGTGGTGGGTGTAAGATAATACTGGAGGCTTTTCACGACTTGTGGCGCGGCACAAATACGCAAAATAATTTCTATCTGCGAAAACAATCTAATGGTTGCAGTCAGTGAGCGCCGCAGACCATAATAATCTGTAATAAAACCAAGTGATAAATGAACAATGAATCCTTGAGAAAATGTGATGAGTCATTGTTCTTTTCTAGATGAAGAGAAGTCCAATTTTCCAGTTATGGAGAGAAGAGAAAAAGCTGAAAAATCGAGAATTATTAAGTTTTCCATCAAATTCTACAGATGAGATGAATCTGAATGAAGAGAGACTTAAAGGAAAATGATTCTGAGGAGCTGCAATAAATAATTAAAGTAACCTCTGTTCATTTTAAAGCTTAAATATAATGATAAAAAACTACTGAAATACATTTTACATTAAAAGAAAAGATCAATTCTAAATGTAAAGGTTCCCATTTGCATTTCACAGATTTGAGAACGTCGGATCCTCTCAGCAGCCGGAGATATTTTTAAACGGCCTCTGCAGCCTAAAGGCTGTGATTCATTTAAACGCTGGTTGGTTTTTTTTTTTTTTTTTTGGGGACGCTGATTATTATGAAGATCTGTTGCCATGGAGACGACGTTTGTTCCTGCTGCTGAGATGAAAACAAAATGCTACGTTTGAAAATAACGTTTTCTAAACCGTATCTGAAACTTCAACATTTAAATCCTCTTAACGCCTGAATAAAAAAAAAACACACTTATATTTTTGCTTTTAAATGGATGCATTTAGGTGATTTGGAGGAACATCGGTTTGCGACTAAAGGGGCTAAAAAAATCTTAGCTAAAAAACTTGAATCTTAATTTCAAAATGGCTGCTGTGTCTAACATTTTTTTTTAGAATTGTTCACTCCATCAGGACGCTGAATTAGAGCCTTAGCTAACCCACTCGCTGAGGCTTCAGCATTTTGACTCAAGCTCCGCCCTCCTGCATGGCCACGCCCATTCTTATATAAGTCCACCTACTGTTGCTGTAAAGGTAAAGTGATTGTCTAGAGTTGGATACTAAAAGTGATTGAAATAAATCTGTTTTTACATCGATCCAGTCGTTCCGCATACATCAGTACCGGTACCAACTAGCAAAGAGTTTTGGTACCCGTCCTAAATCCGGGCTGCCGTTCATGTGTAATACAGTTATTAAAGCGTCTTGGCTGCAGTGGACCTCTCTGCCACACTTTGGACATGCACAGTCACAGTTGATGCGCTGCAAGATCATTTTTAGAAGATTTAGTTTGAAATTACAATTGATTCAAAACCATATTAATCAGGCCAGACGCTTCACCCCTTGGTCACTAAGCTGGGGAAAGGCGAGATGAGAGAAAAAACAAGTAATTTGTGTTCAAAAGAAGCAGAAAAAACACAATAAAATCCTTCAAAAGCTGAGTGAAACACTGACATCAAATCTGAAAATGCAAATACTAAGAGGTTGCTTCACCAAACATAAAAAAATATGAAAAAAATAAGAAAACTGCCAAGCAAGTGATGAGTGTGAAATAAGATGAAATGTGTAGGAAGTAAAAAAAAAAACTATAAATAAATGCAAAACAAAAAAAAAATCCAACAAATTAGAGCAAAAAATGTAGTTATGTAGAAAATCTGACTTCGATCAATGTAAATGGAATTAACTACTCACTTGTGGTTAACTTTATTTGAGTTTTTCCAGTCCTCTCCATCAGAATCGGTTCTATTCTCCCGAGACGTCGTGTCCTCCGGAGCCTCGGCGTTGATGTGGAGCCAAGTTCCTTCCAGCTCCAGCCCACAGAAACCTGTCAGAGCGGCTCCTCTGTGAGGTTTATTTTCAGCCTCTGCCTCTGTCTCCCCGCAGCAACGCTCCACCGTGGCCTCCATGATGCACCGGCAGGAGACGGTCGAGTGCCTGAAGAAGTTCAACGCCAGGCGGAAACTCAAGGTTCGGCCTCCTCCCACTCCTAATCAGCTGGTTATTGATCGAGGCGCCGCTCCTCCTTTGATGCTATCAGAATCATTGTGAAATCTCAAGTTCAAACCCACTGGAGCCAACACATTTAAAAATGGAGTCTTTCCATTTGTTTCCTTAAGCTCAAAAGCTGATGTTTGAAGAAAAATCATTTACGTTTTCCTTTAATTGGTCAAAAAATAGTTCATTATATTTTGTAAACAACACTAGCTACATTTACACTGAAATGTCAGATTGGGTTGTTACTAAAACTAAAAAATAAATAAATGTGCCACAATGAAGCTAATATATTAGCTAAATTAGCTAATCAAGCTAACGGTTTAGAACAAACAACTTGAGCTCTCAGAATTCCCTCTTTAACCCCTAAAGGACTATAATGTTGGACTCTCCAGTTGTGTCCTGGATTCTAACGTAACTCGGTCACATTTGCTTTTTTGTTTTAGCTGGAACTATGACGTCACCCATTTCCCAGAGTAAAAACCTGATCAATATGAACATTTTATGAAGACTTTTTATTTATCCACTATATAAAAAATACATTCACATATTTTTTTTCAAATGACAAATTGTTCAAACACAATGCATTGTGGTCTGTATTATGCATCTCGTGAGCGCTGATGCACTCTTAGCTTCGCAGAGACTTCTGGGAAATTTCAAAAACATTTTGGAGTAGTAGATTCAGTCACCACAGAAATAGTAAACACACTATAATCTGCACTATGCGGTGAAGGAGTTTTAACACAACCGTAGTTTAGCTTAAACATGTCCTTCTCATGCTAGCATAGTTAGCTAATGCTAACGATTAGCAATTTGCTTAAAATCACAAAATCCAAAAATTCACTTAATTAGGTAACTTAATGCAATCTCATTAGCTCAATTAGCCAAAAAAGAAAATATATCACTACGTCACCACGACTGCCCCTTAAAAACTAAGTTTGGACACTAGGGCTGCCATAAACGATTATTTTAATAGTCACTAATCACTGATTATTTTTTCTGATTAGTCGACTAATCAGGTCATGCCCAAACTGGATGTAAAACTCACATCTTTAGCTTTTAACTAACTAAAAACTAGATAGCATCACCTGCGATAATGCTATACTGTGAACGGAATTTGGCCACTGAAGATGCTAGTGCTAATGGCTGAAGATGCTGAAATTGATAGCTATAACCGCTGAAACTAATAGCAGAAATTGCTAAAGCTGACAGGAAGCTAAAAATTAGTTAAATGCTAAATTAGCCTAAAAAAATGAAAGAAGCCAAAGATAGCCAAAACAGCTAGCATGTAGCTGAAATATTAGCTAAACTCCAAATTAGCCTAAAAAACAAAAAAAAGCCTATATTAGCCAAACCAGCTAGCATGTAGCTGAAATATTAGCTAAACTCCGAAATAGCCTAAAAAAAAAAAAAAAAAAGCCTATATTAGCCAAACCAGCTAGCATGTAGCTGAAATATTAGCCAAACTCTAGAATAACCCAAAATCTTAAAAAGTGCCAAAATAGTCCATAAAGCTAGCAGAATGCCATCATAACTATCAACTTGTCTACACTCTGTCTACATATAATATAAAGTAAAAACTAATCGACATTAAATTAGTATTTTAATGTCGATTAGTCGACTAATCGTGGCAGCCCTATTGGACACCGCTACCCCTCCAAATCCCCCTACAATTGAGGGGTAGCAAGAAGCCAGAGAGAGGGGTGGAGGAAGAATCCGGATTCTGCTTTAGACTGATGATGGAAATGTTTATAGACTTGAACGTTTGATGGTAGTTTTTAAAATTACAGTTTTTGGTCAAAGTTACGTTGATTGGATCAAGTTGTAAAGTAAAAAAAATGTTGGTTGAATTTGTGCGATTTCTATAATCGTAACTTTGAGAAATCCTGGAGGGACTGATCAAATGGCAGATTTTTAAATACAAATTATTCAATTAAAAATGTAAGAATGCTAAAAGCTAACTCGCTAGCAAAGTTTATTTTACTTGAGATTTTTACAGCTAATAAATGGCATTGAAATAACTTTATTGAGTCTGAACACTTGACAGTTTCAACATATAAATATGGTTTCTCAAAATTACATTTTTCATTTTTAAATCATCTATTGTTTAATTTGTTATTTATTGTTTGTATAGTTTTTTTTTTTTTACTAACAGATGTATTTGTAAGTAAAGCCAGGATGGTTAACTGCTTCCTAATAAAACCTTTTTCTCTTTCAGGGAGCCATTTTGACCACGATGCTCGTCTCCAGGAATTTCTCAGGTGAGAGGATGAAGGCGAGGAAGAGGAGGAGACTAAACGCCCCCGTCCTCTGCCTCCTCCTTTACACAGAAACAAAGTCATCTGTTTGTAATTTGATCATTTTTATATCACAGCGATTTCATGTCAGAATCCAAAAAGATTCATTTCCACCTGATTTGCGCGGAAAACCGCCCAACCTGGCAACATTTTCCTCCATACACCTTAACACCCCACTTCCTGCTTCATTAAAGCGTCGCGTATTTGTACCAATGTCAGGATTTTCGTTGTGTTGCTCATGTTTTCATATTCTTATGATGTTGTTTTTGTTTACTCATTTTTAACTAGTGAATTTTACATTTTATTTTTGCTTTTTTAAAACATGTTTGTGTTAGGGATAGTTTGATGAATCAATCAATCTGAGCTTAATAGATCAATAAATGCATAAAAATATAAATTGATTTAGCAAATAAAGTTAAAGTCAGTTAGATTGATGCTAAGGTTTAATGGGATTTTCCACTGGACGGCTAATGCTAACGCTCTAGCGACCTAAACATACGTTGCTGACTAAACTAACATCTTTATAAACTCACAGGCATGAATATCCTAAACATTTTTAAAAGGGAATATTTTTAAAGTAACCATTTGTGATCTAAAACTCAATTTTTTGCTCATACTTTCTTCTTCTGGAGGAAAGTGTAATACTGTAGCGTGATCGCCACCTAGTGGCCAAACTAAAACGCCCTCCAGGAGAAGCAGAACAATTGTTGGAGATTCTCCGTTTTAGAATATATTACACAGTATACTGTTAACAATCTTATTACAATTTCACATATGTGAACTGGATCAGATTAACATGAATATATTCAAAACATATAGTAGATTATTAATGTATTTCTTAACAAAAGTGTCTAAATGTGTAAATCCAAAATTGAATTGAATTGAGAAAATCAAAGAAATCAAATTATCTGAATTAAATTGAATAATTCAGGAAATTATTATAGATACCCAGCCCTAATTTGTGGTTCTGTTAAACTTACATTTTTATTATATCTTTTTTTTTTAATGATTTTTAAACAATTTAAACATTTTGTACTAGTTACTTTTTTCTATATTTTGTATGTAGGCTGTGTGTACGAAATATTTTGGCAACATGCTAACATTTTTGCTAATTTGTTCTCAACTGATTTTTTTTTCAGCTAATTTAGAGTTTAGCTTCTATTTCAGCAACATGCTAATGTTTTTAGCAAATTTGTTTACTGAGGAATTTTAGGCTATTTTGGAGTTTAACTAATATCTTAGCAACATGCTAACGTTTTTGGCTAATTTGTTATCTACTGAGGTTTTTATAGGCTAATTTTGAGTTTAGCTACTACTTTAGAAACATGCTAACATTTTTGACTAATTAAGTCCTCCGAGGAATATTAGGCTATTTGGAGTTTAGCTAGTATTTAAGCAACGAGCTAGCTTTTTTGGCTCATTTGGCATTTACTGAGATATTTTTGGGTGAAATTGGAGTTTAGCTCATATTTAAGCTACATGCTAGCTATTTTGGCTAATTTATGATTTGTTTTCAGCTTTTTAAGGCAATTTTTGGATTTTAGCTATATGTCGTTACATACTAGCATTTTGCGCTAACTTACGTAGGCTTTTTCATTATTTTTTAGTTAATTTGGTCTTTAGCTAATATTTTCGCTGGCTATCAGCTTCAGCGTTTTTAACCATCAATTTCAGCATCTTCAGCTGTCAAATTGAGCTCACAGCATTCGCAGAAGCATTTTCGTAGATAATGCTAATGTGAATATGTCTAGTTTTTAGTTGGTTTTAAGCTAACACTGGTTAAGATCTGTGCTTTATATCCAGTTTGCACATGACCCGATTAGTCGACTAATCGGAAAAAATAATCGGTGATTAGTCGACTATTAAGACAATCGTTTTTTAAACTCAAACCAGCAACAGCTGGTTCCACCATGGAGCCACCAATTCAACCCAATGTGGGCCCCACATTGAAACGTTTGCTAATTAGCCAAAAACGTTAGCATGCTGCTAAAATATTAGCTAAACTCAAATTTTTCTGAAAATGACTATAAAACATGAAAATATAGCTCATGAATATATTTAAAGATTTATTGTTAATCTACTTAAAATTATGACATTTGAAGACTTTTTCCTTCATTTCCTTTGGGGAATACTTTGCTCAATATTTCAAAAACTATAAAGTTATGAATACAAAAAATACACGCAGGAATGTCCTGAACGAGCTCAACGTTTTGATATCAAGATTGTTTAAATCTCTGAATGTGTGATTGAAAGGAGCTGAAGAATCATTAAAGTCTGAATGTTTACTAAGAAATCACATAATAAACTTTTTTTTGCCAAAAGTTTCTTTCCAAAATTTTTTATACACTTAATTACCAAAAATTGTTGTATTTCCAAAATGAGTCTATGATCAAACATTTCAAGAAAAACTCAGCCCTAGTTTTAAAGCAGGAGACTTTAGGACGCCACATCAGAAATGACCTTAAAGTTAAAGTCATGAACGTGGTGAATGTTCGTCAGACATGGAGGATCGACGGATCCGGCCCTCATCTCTGCTTCTGCTGTGTTTCAGTTGGTCGTCAGACCACCGCCCCCGCCGCCGTCAGCGCCGTGGCGGGAACCACCGCCGGCATCGTGGAGCAAGGTAACCCCGCCTCCCCTCCTCTCCTCCCCTCCTCCCCTGCCGCCTCTGATCGGAGGTCAGTCATCTGTCATTAATCTCCTTCTCCTCCTCCTCCTGCCTCCTCACGCGTTTGCCAAGGTAAGCAGCTCCGAGGAGAGGGGAGGAGAACTGCTCCTCGTTTGTCACCGGGGGGGGGGGTGGGGGTGTGGGGGTAAACGTGAGGGGCAGTTTCATTCATCACCCTGTCGGTCGTCTCCATGTCTTCTTCTCCTTTGATCTTTGAACTTCAATCCGTCAATGAGCTCCGATAATCCCGCCAGATTAACCAAACCCATTATCACACACCTGCACCCCCCCCCATATCCCCCCCGTCTGCTCATCTGGATTATATCACGCTTATCTAACGCTCCGGATCCAATCAGCTCCAGAGATTTGACGGTCGGCGCCTTCGGATCCTTTTCACGAGAGTTTCCGTCCCGCTCAGGTGCAGGGGGCGGGCTGTGTGTGTGTAAGTGGGCGGGGCTTGTATAGCCGTAGAGCTGCAGGCGGCGTGAGCAGATGTGAGAGCGCGCGCGGCTCCCGGGGGCGCACGATGTGTACTCTGCCGTCTGACGGGGTGTCCTTCTGCCTCTCCGCAGCAGCCAAGAGTCTCCTCAACAAGAAGGCCGACGCCAAGGTGAGCCCCCAAACCCCGCCCCCATTTCACCTTTACCATGACCATCAGTCCACCGAACGCCTTCAGATTCTTTTATTTTATTTAAGTTTTCTTTTGTTCTTCATCTTGTTTGTTAGAATATTAAATTTAGGGAAAGTTTTTGTCTAATATGAATAAATTAAATCCTCATAGTTATTTTCAAACATTTTTTGATTTACTGTAGTTTTTTAATTGTTAACTCAATCATTTCAGTAGATTGTGAAGAGAAAAGCGGCTCGTCGAGCCGCTTTTCTCCTTCACAATCTACTGAAATAATTGAGTTTATGGTTGAAAAGTTCTGGTACGTCAAAGACTTTGTGTTCAAGTGTCACCGATGACGCCTCAGGTGTTATAGGATTAATAAAAAAAACATAAAATATAGAAAAGTAAAAAATCCAGAATTTTCTATTATTTTGTTGTCATTTTATGCAGAATATTACACATAAAAATTAAAAAAAGAGGAAAGAAAGCATTCAGGATGAAGTCCAAAGATTTTAGTTGAAATAAAATGAAATCTATATAATCAGATGATATTAAAATGAACATTTTGGTTTGAAATGTGATTTTTTTTATTAAATATTGGAGGAGAGCTGCTCGTGTGTTTAGCCTCCTAGTGGTTACTCGTGAACTGTCCCGGCTCCTTCAAACAGGAAGTTAGGGGAATCTTTCTTTCTTGCAGAAATAGTTTTACTTCATTCATCGTGACAGAAAGAGGTTTTCTTCTCTCACTTCACGTTTGTTGCAATGATGACTTCATTCTTCTTCTTTGTCCACACTGTAAACTGACACACAAATAAAACATTTAAAGACAAAATTCAATATAACAAATTACATGAACAAGCAGGAAAACTTCTCCACAACTGTTAGAACGTCTTTTCGTCTTGTGTTTTAACTTTCCATCTTCTTTGCTTGATCTCTTTTGTCTTCTAACAGAAGCTCCGCCTCAGAAATATGCTAAATAAGAATTAAACAAGCAAATGAAGAACAAATGCTGACACTCTTACTGTTTAATGCAAGTTCTCCAAATAAAAAGATGAGTTTGGAGACACGTAGAGAAGCAGAGTGCAACAATGATCCAGGAAATCACTTTTTATTTATTTATTGTTTTTTTTTAAAGATTTTGTTAATTTAAAAGAGCAAAAAATAAATATTTGGTTCCTTAAATGATCAAGAATTCTGTTCAGAAAAATCTTTTCTGCCCTCCTGTCACCTGTTTGATCTGTATAAGGAGCTCTGTCCACACGAGGGCTGGGAATCACTGAGTACCTCACGATACGATATGCGATAATATCGCGATACTGCGATAATTGGTAAAAATCCTCTCTAATTACTAATATTATATCCACCTTATTCCTGGGGCCACTGATGTAAAACGGGTCATGGGTGCAACTTCCGGTATAGCAACCGGAAGTCACACAGCACTATTTGTTTCCATTGAAAGTTAGCGGTTTTGTTAGCTTTAGCGGTGTATAGAAACTTTAGAAGCGTGTTTTACTTAATCCCTCAAAAGTTTCAAAAATGGCTTTGCGCAGCTCATGGTTGTTCTAACACCCAAACTAAATTAAATTTGTGGCTTAAAGGAGCGTTGTGTGGAACATGGACCGCTGACGAAGAGGGAGTGCAGCTGCCCTCCTCGGTACAGATTTTACCGTCCATCGGGCGAGGATGAAGTCAGAAGGATTTGGCTCCAAATGTAAATCTTAAGAAGCAACTTAAGATTTATATGTATGTTCGTTTCATTTTGTGGATAAAGTACCCACGGAGGAAAATCCGTATCTGACGTTCCGGACCACCATAGAAGAAGAGACGCCGGGTACTGCAGAGACCTGACAGCGCGGTGAATTTGCTGCAGCGTCACAAGAACAGGGACGATATTTCCTGTGTAATTGCTGCATCTCCTGGTATTAACTATTAAAAATTACCGATGTTTAAACCACAGCTGACTTTGTCAAAAACATGAAACGGGCTAAAGCTACACGCGCGATGCAACCCTCATTGGCTCTGGCAGCATGTAAACACAAGCACGTAAAACGATAAGGTTACAATTGATCAGCACTGTGTGATAACTCCGGCAGAAATAATCATGTATGAAGGTATTGATATGTCTCGGAGCTTTAAGATTGTTCAGAGCTTCACCATCTGCCGCAACCGAACTGAGAAAGTAGCTAAAAATGCTACTATATGTTATGTTTGGACATTTTTAAGACCATCCTTCAATTTTAACAGGCACCGGAATTGTTACGTCGCCTCTTTAAAGACATGACAGCTGCTGTTTCCACATTTATATGTAGTTATAGATCCAAAACAAGGGGGATTGCGCTGTCGGCTCTACAGTTGTAATGTAAATAAATGCTACTTCCGGCGTCTACAGGAAGTATCCCCCATAATTCACGCAAAGGCTCATGGGGCATAGGAATAAGGTGGATAGAAGAACACTTTTTGGGAGGAAATTTATCCCCATTTATTTATTTTTTTTTGGTTAAACACAATCATAATAAACAACTTATGTCTTATTTTCTGCAACCAATTATAGACACTTTTGTTTAACGTTGCCTAAAATCACTAATACTATAACTTACCACCGATTGAATCAGAATTATCTGTAAAATTCAATGTTAACAATAGTAAACATGATCAGCAGTGCCACAGAACACAGTTACTGTTAGCAACAGAACAAAAATTAAATAATTCAAATTGTTGACAGCTATCTACCTCCAAAGGAACGTCACAACGAAGGATCATGAATGTAACGTTTTACAGCCTCTGTCAAGTCTTCCCTAATTTTTTGTGCACTTTTCCATCATATGAAAAGGGCTAAGCATCCAAAATTAAAGGCTGATTTACTCAGACTGTCACTTGAGATTATTTTTCTAATCTTTATTTTTTTCCATTTGATCAGTCAGCAGTCAATACATAAAAATCCTAAAACACACAGAATAATGGCAATAAATATTTACAAATTCGAATTCTATTACAAATTAGCAATAAACAACTTTATCTATAATAATTTATATAATTTTAAATGCTTCAATTAACTAGCAACTTCCCTACTTTACAGTGAATTTATGTACTTTATTTATTTTAATTACATCTTTTTAAGTTCATACATAAATCCAGCATTTTTATTTAACAATGACTTTAAATTAACCTTAGCAAAAAGTAATTACATTCATTTGAAAACCTTACACAGAATCTGTCTCTGACAAACACCTCTTCTTCTGTGGTGAAAGATTTTGTTTTATTTAATCAGGAAAAAACATTTTTGAGATCCACCGATCTCGTTTTCAAAGGAGTCCTGGTCAGGAGCAACAGTTCCACTCGCCCAAGACTTGTTATACATGAAAATAACTTTAAAAATAACTAAATGTGATGAAATGAAACAAATTCATTCATTAAAAACAGTTACAGGTTAGTGATTTCATTTCCAAGACCTTCATAAGCTTTGAAAGCTGAATTTTCTGCATGAACTTCCCGTCTGTTGGAGATTCAGGCCTGTTAAAGTTTTCTCTACAAAAGTTTACAAAATTTTTCCTGCAGAAAGTATTGTTTAAACAGGAAATTGAGGTTTTAGATGCAAAAAGATCTACTTTAAAGGGTAACCAAACAGGAAGTTGGAGGCTGACTCCACCCACAGCTGAAGAGGGGCGGGCTTGTGGGCAGGACTGTTGCAGATCATGACGTCAGACTTCTGAAGCTTACATGGTTCGACCAATCACAAAGTTCAGCTGTAATACTCATTTCAACCCGTAGGGGGCAGCAGACAGACGGTTTTAAACAGTTTTTATTTCAATTTGTCAAAAATTTGACTATGACCAACTAAGACAGTACTTTGAAATCTCCATTAATAGATGAAGATCAGAGATAATTTAGGGTTTGGTTACCCTTTAAATTGATGTTTATGGTGTGAATTTACTTTGGCAGAGGAGGAATTCTGCAGAAAATCTTAGTGACTTTAACCCCCACATGCCTGCATGTATTTCCAAAAAAAATCTTCAGTGTTTTATCATTTGAAGATGGTGCTAAATCAGACGGCGTCTTGGATTTAATGTTGATGTTCCGTCTTCATGCTGTCGATAAAGTTTATTTTCCCTCCTGCAGTAAATCTGATTTGTCACAAACTTCTTCAGGAATCTTTAACCTTTAATGATCCTTTGATTTCTGGACGTTTAGTTTTATCTTCTGAACTCAAGCAGACAAACTTGCTCCGTGCTGTGTCACGCCACAAACGGAAACGCCGCCGTCCTCCGCGGCCGGATGGCGCCGTGACTTCCTCTTCTTTCGCCAGAACAGAGACCTCCATCCTCCGCGGCCGATCCAAATCGCCAGAAATATTTCTGATTGTGTTTTGTAAACATTTATTAGAGTTTTTTAAATCCAGAACAATCCATGAGGACTGTCTCTCTCCTTCTTCATCAGCTCATCTATCCAGAATTTTCCGGTTTCATCCATAATAAACATCATCTCTCCGTGATTATCAGGATGTTTTCCAGCTGCTTCTGAGTCGGCTGATGCCATTTCTCCATGCAGGCTCGCTGCATGTTTAGGTTTACTTGATTTAAACAGCCCTGAAAATGACCTCGGTCAAACACGGCGCCGCACATCAAAAGTTCAAAGATCAAGAAAAACACAGATAAAAATGTTAAAACATTCCAGATAAAAAAAAAACAAAGATAAGACAATAAAATATCCCAGTATTAATGAGAAGACGCTCACTGATGTCTCATTTCTGTATTTAAGTTGTTTGAATCAACATTGGAGCCAGATTAGTTCCCCGAGATACCACTGGGGGGCAGCAGGTTCTCAAAAGCTCACCTGGTTAAATAAAGGTTAAATAAAAAATAGAAAGAAGTCTTTCCCTGTTTACTTCTGTGTAAAATATTGAAGATGAACCTGATGTCTCAAATACGTGAAAATCCAACTTACCTAAATGTAGAATTTATCTTTATTCAGAGCTGGAATAAATTCAGACGTTAAGTTTAATGTTTTACCCAAAACAAATTGTGCTTTGATTGACAGCTTACTTTGAATTGTCCCGCCTACCTGGGTGATGTCACATCCTGTTCTTACGACAGAGAACAAAAACTTCAGAGGAGAACGATCCTTCGCCGTATCAGGATTAATCTATCACTGATTTTTTTATTTAGTGCGTTTTTCTTAACTCATTGTTAATTTTTTCTAGTGCGTCGTGTTCTGCATCCTGATTGGCTGTAGAACAAGTTGTGTTTCCTGTCTAGAACACATTCCTTTGATCTCTTTTTGTTCTGGACTTCATTTTCTATGATGAGTTCAAACAAGAAAGGAAAAATCAAAAAATAATCTAGAAATGTTGTAGAAATAGAAATGAATCCTTCAATATTTCACCTATGCTGAACTATTTTTAGAACATGACTCCTCTGATTCTAACCTGTTAACACCTGAGTTTGTTTCTCTTTCTGAGCTGAACTCGTATTAAAAGTGTCTCCTCGAGACGATCACGTGGAAGAGTCTCACATTCAATGAATCTAACATAAAAATAATTCTTTAACATTTCAGTTTGAAAACATTTGGATTTTGAGATCTGCCATGAATGAACTCAAAACCAGAACCGGGTTCTGGTAGACAGACGCCAGCTTCTTCCTGTTTTCCTTCCTGGTCTTTTTTTAATCTTTCATTTCTTTGGTTCCATAAATCTTCATAAACGGTTCCGTCACAGAATCTGCTTTGGATGTAAAGAAGATTAAAGATCCTTCCTCAGACATGAGGCTCGTCTTCCTCTTTCCTGTAAATGATTTCCATGTTTCAGTTTCAGAGAAGGTTTTCTGAAGCTCTCGCGGTTTGGGTTTTCAGAGAACTTCCTCGTTTGAATCAAACCGCTCCGTCTTTGAACATCTGCATCTTCCTCCTGTTCTTTCCTCTCGGGCGGCCTGGTGCTAATCTCAGATTATTTCCCTCCAGATGATTAATCCCTCCTTACGTAACGGCAGGCTGGCCTCGGCCGCTCCGTGATGTCACAGGGGGGGGGGGCGCTGGAGGCCTCAGAGCCGGATCTGAAGGAGCGCTTCTGGATTTGTGTCAGCAGACCGGAACGTTCTCATGACTTCAGTTTAATCCACATTTACTGCTGTCAACGTCGACCAGTTAGCGCCACTTTTTTATTCAAATAAATGTTCCCTGTTATTTGGGGGGGATCTCGTGCCTGTCCCAGCCCGGGTAATAAATCAGAGGTCAGGAAAGTCGTGTCATGATCAGAACCTTAAAACCTGTCAATCATGGGGATCTGTTTGAACGTTTTGAATCCTGTTTTCAGAAAGAAGACGAGAAAGTGTTGATTTTATTTCTATAGAAATATCATCTGTTATGTTCACCATCAGAACACATGGCCTTCTGGGTAATTCTATCCGGCCCTCCAGATCTTTTTATTTATTGTTATTATTGACCCGATGTTATCTTGATCTTATTTCTAACTTGTATAATTTGAAACAAAATATATTTTTTATAGAGATTCAAATATTGAAAGTTATTAGGTTTATTTGATTTATTCTGGAATAATATTCCTGATTTTTTATTATTATATTATGCTGTTAAAGTTAAAGTTTTAAATATTACCATTCTGCTAGATTTTTTGAATACTTTGGTATTTACTAAGATTTTTTTACGCTGTTTTAGAATTTAGCTAATATTTCAGCTACATGCTAGCTGTTTTGGCGATTTTAGGCTTTTGTTTTGAGGTTTTTATGCTGTTTTTGTGTTAGGCTAATATTTACACACTAGCTGTTTTGGCTAATCTAGGGTTTTTCTATGTTTAAGGGTAGTTTGAAGTTAAGCTATTTTCTCAGCTACATGCTAGCTGTTGTGGCTAATTTAGGCTTTTCATTTGAAGTTTTTTAAGCTGATTTGGATTTAGCTAATATTTCAGCTACATGCTAGCTGTTTTGGCTAATTTGTGCTGTTTTCCGTTTTTAGACTATTTTGAAAATTGAGTGTTTGTTTGGGTACATGCTGTTTTAGATAATATTTAAGCTACATGCTAGCTGTTTTGGCTTATTTAGGCCTTTTCAGTTTTTAGGCTAAGTATTTGTTTGGGTACATGCTGTTTTGGATAACCTAAGTTGTTTTTTTAGGCTAATTTGGTATTTAGCTAATATTTTAGCTGCCTATCAATTTCAGCATCTTCAGCCGCTAAATTCAGCTTCCAGCATTCACACTAGCATTATCACAGGTAATGCTATGTCTGTAGTTCAATATATGTTAAAAAGTTACAGTTTTAAAGCTTTAAAAATGTAGTTTTGGTGTGTTTAATAAATGTTTATCCTGTTTGACCTTAAAGGGGTCATACTACGACTTTAAGTCTTCCAGAGTGAACTTATATCCAATATATGAACATTATTATCTTTAGACCACTAAAAAACTAATTATTTATGAAATATTAGTTATATTTTGTGAGTTTTTTTCTACCGGAAGTAAAACCGCTCGATTCCTGAAGCTCCACCTACCGCTGCGTGTGGGCTCCGCCCATTTCATGACGTCATCCGAGAGTCTGTGGCAGCATCTCTCCAGTTCTACGAAAATAATCCAAACTTCTTCAAAGATGGATGCACGTACCATATATGTGCCTTTAGTGGGCGTGGCCATCGCTACACTGGGTCACACACACGGCTTCTGAACGGCTCTGCCCGCCTAAGGTGGGGGGGGCGGGGGGGTCTAAAGGGAACCAGCGTCTAAAGTAACAAACTCCTGTTTGAGCTGGAATTTAATGAAGACAGGAAACTGGAAGATAAACATAATCTGCATCTAACATGAAAGTTTCTTGCTGATCGTTGCGAACTCTGTGGAGAAATTGAATGTTGTGTTAGTCTGGGGGCGGAGCTATCAGAGCAGACTCTTCCTGAGAGGAGCGGTTCACATCATGCTGATGTCAGCATGTTTCCAACCGCTCGTTTTCATGGGTATGGGAGGGGCTGCTGCAGGTTTTTAGAGGATTACTCTAAAATACCGTTTTGGAGTTCTTTGTAGTGAGGAATGAACAGTAAAATACATTTCAACTTTCATGGTAGAACCCTCTCTTTAAAGTGTTTTGGGTTCTGCCCCCCCTGTGCGATTGAGTTTTGAGTCTTCACTCTTAAAAGATTTGTTTTACTCTCTGGATCTTACATGAAGCTTTTCCCACCTGATAAGCCCCGCCCCCTTCTCGTCTCCTCATGTGGATGCTCAGAGTCTCCTAAAGTTGGGGTTCCTCTGGAATAACGACAGCTTTGAGTTTTGCATCTTGTGTGTTTAAATCAAAGCTCCTCCTATTAACCAAACAACTTTCATAAATAAAAAAACTCTGATAATCAAATGAAGCCTCAAACCGCTTCACTTCAGAGCTCAGTGTGATGATAAACAGAGATTTAGAGTTTCATATGCAGAACAACAATAATCCGTTTAAATATATAAACTCCATGTTCACGTTTCTCTGAGCAGAAAATCTGGTCGTGTTTATCTCCTCTGTGGCCAGCAGATGGCGCCGTGTCCTGCAGTCCTTAACGCCGTCTGTGTTTCTCTCACAGCCGCAGACCAACAGCACCAGGAACAGCATAGTGACCAGTCCCAAAGGCAACGCCCCCTCGGCTGCACTGGTATGCAGCCGTCTGTGTCTGCGCATGCCTGTCTGTGTTGTCCGTGTGTGTCCTGCGTGTGTGGTCTGCGAAATGTGTCTATGCATGGCCTGTCTGTGTGTGTTGTGTTTGTGTGTCTGTCATTGCATGCCTTGTTTCTGCGCATGCCTATGTTTGTGTCTGCGTCTGACTGATTTGACATGTGTGTGTGTCTGCATGTAGTGTGTCCTTTCACGTTTATGTAGAATTTGAAGGTGTTTTGATGTGAGTTTCTTTTTAAGATAAAATGACTAAACTACAACAGAATAAACATCAGTATTTTTATAAAACGTCACACTTGAAGCTTCATTTCATTTTTCATTTTAACCCTAAACTTCAACAGTTTCCTTTCATTTACCCGCTCTTTGATTTGGTTTCTGCAGATCATCCTCACTGATCTTTTTCTTCTCCTGTGTTCCTCCTCTTCCTCACATCTGACCTCTGACCTCCATCCCTTCAGTATAAACACTCCTGTCTCTCTCTTCATTCTTCCTCCAGGAGCCTCAGACTACAGTCATCCATAATCCAGTAGATGGGATTAAGGTACATCCTCCTTCATCCTTTGTCCTCCTCTTCATCAGTCACCTTCATCTTCCCCTCGTTTCCCGGGTTCTGGCGGTTCTCTCTCTCGGTGTTTGTGTGCATGACGGTCTTCATGTTCATGAGTCAGAGAGACGGCGCCGCCCGTGGACCGCGGCCGACGGAGCCGTGTCGTGTGATCCGTGGGAGTTTCTGGAGCATGTTCTCGTGACGCGGCTGCAGCGTCTCTGGTCCTCACCTTCTGGTTTCTGTGATCTGCAGGAGTCATCCGACAGCAGCAACACGACGATCGAGGATGAAGACGTCAAAGGTACGGACGCAGAACTCCGCCTTCTTTTCCTTCTGATAAAAACACGAGAGGCTGCACTCATGTGGATGCCGCCATCTTGAGGTCAAAAGCGGCATCACCGCAAACTCTGATCATTGAACAAACTTTATTAGGAACAGATGAAGAACTCATGAGCGCCCTCTCTGTTCAGACGGTGCTACTGCACGGCAAACCCTCTGTTGTTTAGTGCATTTTAACAAAAGATAAAATATAAACAAAAAAGTTAAATGGAAAGTGATGACATAATACATTTGTAATTTTAAAAATGTACATTTTTCTTGCCGTTGCCATAGCAACCCCGAGCGCCGCCGCTGCTCTCTGGTCTCCTTCATTTGGAAGCATGGATGTCCGAGACGCTTAAAAAGTGTTTGCAAACTGGGGCGGCCACGATCGGTCGACTAATTGAAAACTAATCTACTTTACTTTATATTAAATGGAGTCAGAGTGTAGTAAAGTCAAAAGTTATTTTGGCATTCTGCTAGCTTTTTGGATTATTTTGGCATTTATGGTTTTTAGGGTTTTTTGGAGTTTAGCTAACATTTCAGCTTCACTATTTTGGCTAATTTTGATCTTTTTTTTAGGCTTTTCTGGAGTTTAGTAATATTGTAGCTACATGCTAGCTGTCTTGGCTAATTTAGGCTTTTTTGTTTTTTAGTCTACTTTGGAGTTTAGCTAATATTTCAGCTTCGCTATTTTGGCTAATTTTGATCTTTTTTTTAGGCTTTTCTGGAGTTCAGTAATATTTTAGCTACATGCTAACTATTTTGGCTAATTTTGGTCTTTTTTCAAACTGTTTTGGAGTCTAGCTAATGCTTCAGATACATGCTAGCTAATTAGGCTATTCCAGGCTTTGTTCAGTTTTTAGGCTATTTTGGAGTTTGTCCAATATTGTAGCTACATGCTAGCTGTCTTGGCTAATTTAGGCTTTTTTGTTTTTTAGTCTACTTTGGATTTTAGCTAATATTTTAGCTACATGCTAGCTGTTTTAGCCTGCTTAGGCTTTTTTCAGTTTTTTGGCTAATTTGGCATTTAATATATATCTTAGCTGGCTATCAGCTTCAGTGTTTTCACACCAGCATTATCACAGGTTATGCTATTTATCTAGTTTTTAAGTAGTTTAAAGTTAATGATGGTTAAGATTTGAGCTTTACATCCAGTTTGCCAATGACCCGATTAGTCAAATATCAAACTCATGGTTTGTGGGACCACTATTGGAAACCAGCAGACTGACGGTCAAACATTAAAATATTTTTATGGATATTTCAGCTTCACAGAAGCTGGAATTCAAAATCAAGATGAACCTTTTATTCATTGAGCTTTAAAACGATGGAAACCTTACAAATGTTGAAACAAAGCTTTATATTTACATGTAAGTTCTGAAATAAAAGCATAAAATGAACATCAGCTGTACTACAAAAAAATCAGATAAATTAAAACGATCAATTCTAGGAGTCAAAAGACGAGTCCGTATTGGAGGCGCTGGTCAGGGGAGCAGGAGGCGACCAGACATTCTTATGTCAATTCTGTTTGAGGAAGTGAGTTCAAAGCGGCTGATAAGAAACTCTGATTTCCCAACATTCTAGCAGCATTTAAACGCATCACTTATGGAGAAATCTCTGAGACGTGAAGAAAGTTTCCCATCAGATTCATGAGGTTTTGTGAGTGCGGAACAAATGATTTGTGTTTCATTCATCATTTATTTTGTTATTTTTGCACTTATGCGCAGAATGAATTACGTTAGTCACAAATTAAATAGTATGCATGCAGAAATAGGAGTATTTATTTTCCCTTCATATAAACCTGCGTTTCCGTCAACATAATGTGAACCACAGAGTGAAGGTTTGGTGGGCGGGGTTACATCCCATAATATTTGAAGTGGAGCTTCGTGTTGGTTCAGTTCAGGAACCAAAACAGATGCCCCGCCCCCTTTTCTGGTTTCACACACGACTAAACTAAAGTAAAGTCGAACAGTTCCAACAGCTGCTCAGTCGGGGGCGCCGTTGACCGAAACGACAAGCGTCTGAGCTCCTCTGTTGTCCGGAGAAGCTCCTCCTCCTTCCTCCTGCTTCTGCGGTTTGGTTCTCCTCCAGACACATGGAGCTCACAGCTCCTCCCCCCTTTGGGTTCTCCTGGTCTGCGTTCACACTGAAGTGAACCGCGCCAGAGTTCACCTGCAGGAGAACAGAGATCCTCTCCAGAATTCAGGTGAACTTTCAGACCTGCAGAACCGAGAGGAGCGTCGGCGGGACCAGGCCTGGATCAGGGCGGGTCCAGAGGGACGCCGTCCTTCGCTTTAAGCAGCTTAACGTTCTCTCCGTTCCCCGTCGAGATGGAAGGAGAACGTCCCGATGCTTTCACTGACTGACGGTAAAACGCAGCTTTGAGGAGGAGATCCACAGAAGAGAGAGAGAGGGAGAGGGAGGGAGGAGGGAGGGAGGGAAAGAAGCAATCTGAGCGAGTTAAGCCCTCCACTCGCGGCGGGAGGCGGCGGCGGGAGAGGACAGAAAATCCCGTCTGAAGAGCTCCGACAAGAATAGCGGCATGAGCTCAGGCGGGCCGGCGCGCTCCGCCGGGCTGTGATGGGGGCGCATGGAGCCGGACGCAGCGCCCGAACGCACCATGGGGGGTACGGGTCCACCGCCGGGCTCTCCTCTGCGCCGCCCCGCCGCCGCCGCCGCCCTCTGACCTTCTTCCTGTTTCCTCTCCACAGCTCGCAAGCAGGAGATCATAAAGATCACGGAGCAGCTGATCGAAGCGGTGAACAACGGAGACTTTGAGGCTTACGCGTGAGTCCGCCTTCTTTCACCGCGTTCACGCCGCCGGCCAACCGGCCGGCCGAGGAGGCATCGGCGCCGCCAGCAAGAACCAATAATCTGATTGACGTACAAATGTGTTGCATTAAAAGATTAAAGAGTAATCACCATCATTGTTTTATCCCCCTCCACTCACCGAATAATTAAGAATAATGCAGGGGGGGGGGGGAGCCATTTCCACAAAGAGATCAAAAGTAATCAGATTCCAAATCCGATTAGCAGCTGCAGAAGGGTCCAGAACCGACCCGACCCGACGTTACGACATTATTTCAGAACAGAAACGTTCTCCTGTCTGCTGTTCCCGTCACTTCCTGTTTGCTTTTCAGGAAGATCTGCGACCCCGGCCTGACCTCGTTTGAACCCGAGGGTCTGGGGAACCTGGTGGAGGGGATGGACTTCCACCGCTTTTACTTTGACAATCGTTAGTTTCCACTTCCTCTCAGTTCCTTCAGGAGAACCGGAGATGACGCGCTAGCTTGCTGCGTACGCGGAGCTGGACGCCATGTTGGAAAGGTCGAGATGTCTGTTTACTGCAAACGTAGAAATATAGAAAACAAGAATGGGACTTCTCGATTCAGTCAAACTTGATTCACTGTTTTTTTATTTTTAACACTATAAATTAAAAGTAGCCTATTTTAATGCCAAAGATCTTTTCTTTTTTTCCCTTTCATCAAACTGATTTCCGACTGTAAAGATTCAGATCAAATCACAGATCCTTTCATTCTGGTTCATGTTGTGCTCCGCTCAGCGCAACCTCCTTCAAGCCTTAGCGCGCTCTCGCCCGCGGTCGCACGCTGTGTAACGTCTCCGGGAAGAGTACATTTACACCGCGGCGCTGCGTTGCAACCGCCTTCAGCTGGATAATAAACCACTTTTCATTGTTTTTATACCATTCCAATATGGCGTCGCTCATTCGTGTCTTGGAACAGAACGTCTGCGTGTCATCTCCGGTGACCTTAACCTCGTTAAGGTGAACGGCGTTGAGCTGACGGGCGCTTTCTCTGTCAGTCCTTTCCAAGAACAGCAAACCCATCCACACCACCATCCTCAACCCCCACGTGCACATGATCGGGGAGGACGCCGCCTGCATCGCCTACATCCGCCTGACGCAGTTCGTGGACGGCCAGGGCCGCCCGCGCTCCAGCCAATCGGAGGAGACGAGGGTGTGGCACCGCAGGGACAGCCGGTGGCAGAACGTCCACTTCCACTGCTCGGGGGCGCCGGCGGCGCCGCTGCAGGGCTGAGGTACCGCCGCACGCCGACAGACGGACAGACGCAGCCGCCAGATCAACAGCAGAAAGTCTTAAAAAATGTGAAAATCAAAAAATGAGAACCTCAGATTCAATAAGTAAAAACTTAAAACCGTTGAAGTTTGAATTATCTTTTAAATCCAAAATAATTTTGCAGAAAGGTAGATAAATAAAAGTATTGAAAGCTCTGAAGGTAAAGTCAAAGTTCAGAGTAAAATTCAGACGTCAGGAAAAGATTGAATCATGCGGCGGAAACAGAAAAACAATAAATTCTCAGAATAAAGTTGAATTTCTTCAAAATACTGAAATTTTAACAATTGAGTTGCATCTAATGTCAAAGAACAGAAATTCTTAAACAGAAATTTAAAGAAAAATGTCTGAATTTCTCATCTGTGAGTTTTAGAGCCGCTATAAAAAAGAGAATAACGTCGTTTACTGACCAGAGTCAAGTCGTACATTTATGTTTTACATTTTTTTTTTATTCTTTTTAACACCATGTTAATTTGTCTTTTAAAATGTTTCACTCAATCAAGCAATGTTTGTTTATTTTATGGTGAAGACAATTCAAAGAAATCCATTGGATATCCCTCATATTAAACACATTCACAATGAATCTGCTTTAGCTTTCTTGAAAATGTAAAACTTTATCTTCATTAGGACACAACTTAACTTTCAACTTCAAATGCTCTACTTTTATCATTGTTTTACAACTTTATAGCATAAAAATTTTTTAGTAAATGCTAAAATAGTCCAAAAAGCTGGCAGAATGCCAATTTTTAAACTTTTTAACATAATTCTGAATAATAAAAAGGCGGGAATTTTATTCCAGAATAAATAATTTTAAACCTTAAATAATTTTAAATATTTTCCTCTCCATAAAAATATATTTTGTCAAAATTATACAAGTTAGAAGTGATCGTAAGATATCATCGAGACATTAATAACTATGGAATAAAAGGATCTGGAGGGCCGCATAGAATGACCCGGAGGGCTGGATCCGGCCCCCGGGCCTCGACTTTGTTTCTGGTGATGTAAACGGTTCCGTCTGTTTCTGCAGATTCACTAATGTTGACACAAACAAACATGAGCATGTTAAAACTATTCATTTGGACAGATTATTGTTCTTAAATTATGTCTGAAAAAAAAAACCTTAAAAAATCCTGAAAATAAACACTTGAAAAAAATGGTCTCAAAGTTTTTTAAAACACCAGAAAACTAATTTTAGATAAACAAAATCTTTCAAAAAACCTCTTTAACAATTATTTTAAAAACAGTTGTTTTTCTTTACGGACCTTAATGTTCTTCCGTAGAATTAAACAGTCAAAAAGCTGCTGGGATTTTTTACCTGCAGATGGTTCATTTTACCACTAGGTGTCACTAGATCCTAAGAACGCTGAGAATGGGGGTTTTTTAGCAAATCTGATCCCTCGTTGTTGCTTCCCTTCCAGGAGGAGGAGGAGGAGGAGGAGGAGTGAAGGTTGCGATCTAGGAGGCGGAGCCGGCGGGGAGAGAGAGGTGCAGGTGGATGGATGGAAGGTGGGTGTAAGGATTTTGGGACTGCTGTGCCCCGCCC
Source organism: Oryzias javanicus (assembly GCA_003999625.1). Classification (NCBI taxonomy): domain Eukaryota; kingdom Metazoa; phylum Chordata; class Actinopteri; order Beloniformes; family Adrianichthyidae; genus Oryzias; species Oryzias javanicus. The sequence continues at coordinate 28,928,248 of CM012448.1, read as the reverse complement.
CCCTCCCAGCGCTCTGGACACCCACCTGGCTCTTCTCTCTCTGTGGGCGGAGCGGACGCCGGCGCCGCGGCGAGGAAACTCTTTTCTTCAGACTGCACACCAGGAGGACGCCGGTCCTCCGGTCTGCCCCCCCCATACCCCGATGTTCTTCTGGCTGGTCTGTGGTGGCCCCCCCCTCAGCTGTACATCTATGAGCCTCTGAACCCTCTGTTGTTTTTTAATGGCGAGCATGACCCCCCCCTGTGTGCTGAATGTGAATGTTCCTGTGGCTGTTTCTCTGCACGACTTTGCTGGAGAGCCCCGCCCCCTCGAGGGGGGGCCGGCGTGTGCAGACATCTTTTCTTACTCGTTGTTTTTTACCTCTCTCTGGAGTGTAGTTGACCCCTCCCACCCTCAGAGCCCCCCCCGTTGGGCGGTATAAACCATGCAGCATGTTCTGGTTCTGTGTGCGAGCTTCACCGACCCCGCCCCCCGCTGAGACGGCGCCTGCGGTTCGGTTTCTGTGCATTTCCAGTTCCTTCTCGGTGGTATTTACTTGCATGATATTCCGGTTTGACGTGTTGCTGAGTTTTGTGCTGTTCTCTGGATCTCCGTTCTGCCGCCGTTTCCACGCCGACGCTCTTCTTGTGTTGATATGATGACGGTGTAGTGAGCGGCTCGGCGCTTCATGACCAACCTTTTATTTTGGCGAATTTGTTGTGATGCTTCTCTGTAAACTGCCTGGACGTGACAAAATACAGAATGAAAGCAGCCATGTTTGTTCTCCCAGAGGAGTCCTATGCAGAATGACATCATCATTAAACGCCTCCAAACCGTCGGCTGATTGGCTGCTTTCCTTGGAGAACATCTTCTCGATCAATCACAAGTTTTTAGGGGCGGAGAGTCAAAGGACATTTTATTTTAAGTTTTTAAATAAGGGGTTTCCAAACTACGGCCCGTGGGCCGAATTCGGCCCCCCTACACATTTGACCCGGCCCCCTGAAAACTTTCATGTATGTAAGATTTTTTTTTTTTTTTTTGGTCCGGTTTCATTCCAATCTTTTACCCTAAATAAGTTTGTTTGTAAACAAAGCGATGCTAAAAGTCGAGCTAACGTTCCTGAGCCTTAAAAATGTCTCGATGTTCGTAGTATTTATCGGTTTAGTTTAACATTTTACCACTGGGAAAGAAATTCCTTTTTTTTTAATGTATTAAAACACCAAAAGCTAATTTTAAATAAAATCTCCCAAATAACAAAAATATCTCCTTAAATATTGTTTAAAAACACTTTTTTGTACGTATATGGAGCGCTGTGTAGTTCTGTAGAATTAAACTATTTACCTGCAGTTGGCTAATCTTGCCACTAGGTGTCACTAGATCCTGATGCACTAAGTTGAGAATTAGCTGCTCTCTTTGGAGAACATCTTCTCAACCAATCACAAGTTTTTAGGGGCGGAGAGTCAAAAAAAATATTTGCTGTGAGGAAATTTTGTATTTAAATAAGGGGTTTCCAAACTACGGCCCGCGGGCCAAATCCGGCCCTCCTACACATTTCCCCCGGCTCCCTGAAAACTTCTTTTTCTCGGTTGAAAACGTGTTAAAGGTTTTATGATTAAACCTCAGCTGTTAAAGGCTAAACAGCAAAGATTTTGCTTACTACAAATTTTTAAAAATACTAGTTTGATTCAATTTTTGGGGGCGGGGCTTAAAGTGGGCGTGGCGGTCCATGCAAGGCTTTAGATTTTCAAAGTTTGATGCTTTCTGTCTGCGTTCGGCCCTGTGATGAACGTGTTCGACGTCGGCAGCTTCAACGCCACGACTGGAACGGCGACGCGCTCTGCTTCCTGGAAACTCGGTCCGTCAGCAGCTGAAGGAACGTCACGTCTGAGACCTTCCAGGAAATAAACCGCTCCACAACAAACACTGAGGAGAAGGTCGGTTCTCTGCTTCCAAATTAAACAGGAAGTCAGGAGGAGACAACTTCTCAAAAAATGATTCATTTTCCAGGTAATAAATATTAATATTGACTTTCAAACCAACTTTTTAATTTTATTCTCCAGATCGTTTCTTTTTTTCATTCAATTTTCAGCATTTTAACATTTTTGTTTGATTGATAAACTTAGTTATTAATTGTCATTTTTTTAACCACATTTATCAGCATCGTTAGTGGTATTATTGCTTATAAATGTAAAAATGTTTCTGTGCTTTTAAATAATTAAAGTAAAAAAGGTATAAATGGTTAAAAATAGAAAACTACTTCCTGAAATGAAAATTTTGTGAAAAAAAATGTTAAGATGAGGATAAATAATGATCGACCATAAAACAGATTAATAAAAAAACATTAATTCATAGAGAAAACATTTAAGGAGGAAAAAGGAAAAAAAATCTGCAAAGAATTCTAAACTATGATGGAGTATTATTTTACAAACAAGAAAAATCCTGTTAAGATTATGACTTTAAATCTCCTAAATTTAAAAGGAAAAATTAGTTGTTGTTAAATTACGAAAATAAAATTGTATATTTCTCAGTTTTGAAGTCATGAGCCAAATTCATTACTTCTTTTTCTTGTAAATTTACAACTTTTAATCTTGTAATTTTACAAGATTTATAGTCATAAATTTTCAACACTAAAAGTCGCAAATTAAGGAGGTTAAATTTATTAATTTACAAGATTCATTTTTATAAAATTTATAGTCATAAATTTGTGAGATTTAAAGTTGTATTTTTTTTAGATTTATAGTCCCAAATTTAGGAGGTTAAATGTTGTAAATTTACAAAATTTATAATCATAAATTTGCAAAATGAAAAGTTGCAAACGTAGGAGAAACATGGTCACAAATGAATGAGATTTATAGTTTAAATTTACGAGATTAAAAGTGGGAATTTGACTTTTTTTTATTGTATTTAATTTTTTGGTGGCCTTAATACTCTGTTATACTAAATAAAGTTTAAATTTAACTGAAATACTTATTTAAAAGCTTAACTCTGATAATGTTTTCATGATTAATGTTAATGAAGAAACACAAAGTTCTGGTTCTGAAAGTCAAACTGGAAGCTGAAATGACCCTAAAGGTCAGAAGAAGCTGCTGGGTCGGGTCGGGTCGGGTCGGGTCGGGTCGGGTCGGCAGGTTTCGGTTCATCTTCTCTCACGATGACCATCGCTGATGTTTACATGTGAACAAATAAACAGAATGGTTGTGTTTATCTGTTGTGTGTTCTTGTTTACTGTAAACAACCATGGAGGAGTTTGGATCTCTGGAGCGGTTCTGGTTTTTTTCTCTCATTTCTGCTCCACCAGGATCCAAAGAACTTCAGAAAAGCTTCAAATCCCAGCGTCTGTTTAAGCCGGAAGATCTTTCCAAATCTGGAGTAATCCCTGGAATCCAGTCAGGAATGATCCAACGGGATTGGAAGAGGTTTCTGGTTCTGAGGAGGAAGCGGGCCGGTGCTTCTCGGATCAGAAGAGTACTTTGTACTCCTGGAGTTACAGGATACTCTGCAGGTTGAGAGGAAAGTTCTCCTGCAGGAACCGGAGGAGCTTCACTTTTACTTTCTGAACATGTCGAGAAGCAGAACCGACCCGGTCAAAGGTCACGTTTATGGCTTCATGTGGGCGGTTCCTCGAGTGATGGACAGCCTGATGTGAAACTCCACAACAGCTGATTCAGCATTTTCCCGCGCCTTCGTCTCCTTTACAGTCACGCGCCTTTTTTCCTTTCATGTTTATTGTTTGTTTAAAGTGATCAATTAACAAAACAATCAATAAAAGTTCGATCAAAAGTCACAAATGTAGCTGTCAGTCATCGGAATGACGTCACGTCGGCGTGAAGCGCAGCGATTTGTCAGGTCTCGCGCACCAGGCGCGCGCGCGCACTCGGGAGGACGCTTCATTTAACCGCGAGGCAGCGGGGGAGGACGGCGCGTGCGGGACAGGTAAGAAAAAGGAGCCGGGGGGTGGGGGGGGGGGGTTAGCCCGCGCGCGTGAGCGCCTCGGAGGTCCCGCTCGTGCGCTCGACTTTTGTCTGTTTGATCAGTCGGATCAACTTCAAAGCTTTCAAGAACTTCAAAGTCAGATCTGGAGTTCTGAAGGTTCTCTTTAAAAAGGGTCACCTGTTGGGCTTTCGTGACGTCACCACTGCATGAACTTTTCACTGATGGAGTGGGGTCCAGCAGGTCACGTGACTCCTACTCTCCAGATCCGTTCTCATCACTGCAGCACCTGTAATCCATATGGATTATTGGAATAATCCCGATCATCAGCCCCAAATTCTGATTTATTTGAAAACTTCTTATGCCCCGCCCCCTTTATGTCATGAGAAGACTTTTGTCTGTTCCATGTGAAGAGATTCTTCTTCTGATCTGGTTCTACGCTAATGTTTAAATCTGATAGTGAGATAATGACGACACAGCAGTTATAATGAGGATCAGGAGGATCTTGTCTGCAGAGCTTTATAAATAAAGTTTATTCAAGTTTGCAAGAACGTTGTTACAGTTTGGGGTTTAAAGGTTTGATCACAGAAAGCTCAATATTTATTATATTTACTGCCTTCATTGTCTGATTGCTGAAAGCAATCAGAGTATGTTATCCACCTTCTTTATTATATTTTATTATTCTTTTTCTTATTGTCTGATTGCTGAAAGCAATCAGAGTATGTTATCCACCTTCTTTATTATATTTGTCTGATTGCTGAAAGCAATCAGAGTATGTTATCCAAATTCTTTATTATATTTATTATTATTATTCTTCTTCTTCTTTATATTATTATTATATATTTTATTCCGTCCCTTTTTTTGGATCGCTACTCCTCCTACAGTTTTAAAAGATATCAAGATGCTTTCAAAAGTAGTTTGTAAAAGCTTCAATTGGTAGAGATGACATTACTTTTGGTATGGTTCAGAATTATGAATGATTTTTATTAATATTTTTATGAGTATTTTGAATGGAAAGTCAATGGGATGCCACTTTTGAAAGCTTATAGTTCAAAAAGTACTAAGAAGATATTGTACAAGACTTACTGACATAAGAGTTCATGAGATTCTCTACACGTTAGAAGAATTTTGGCTCAATTGCGCCACCAGGTGCAGTAGTAGTACAAACGCGTTTTGGGCTAGCATTCGTACGTCGTGTGACAAAAGATTTTTCTGTCTTTTCTCATGGGTTCCTTAGATGCTAGAAAAAGTTTTGCCTCAAGACCGCCCACTTCCGTCTACTTAGATTTTTTGTAAATTTCGATTTTTCTTAAAACACGTTTTTTTGGCTCCCTATTCGACATAGTTTAACCAAATGTTACGAAAATTTGTACATAAATTATTTAGACCACCCCGAATTCAATGGTACCACTCAATTTACGAAATTCCTTACCGTTTTCGAAATAATCGTAATGCTAATGAGGTGGTTTGTGGTCCTAGATTTTAACATGCTCTAAATCCTACAAAGATAGTCAAAACTTCGAAAGTTTTAAAATGTGGCTTCATCCTACAGTGATAAAGAAGTATGAAAAGTTTCATGAAAATATTCTAATAGGTGGCGCTATAATTAGGCAATTGTGTTTAAGCCTTTATCTCAAAAACTACTCAACCTAGCTACATAAAATTCAACACATATGTTGAAGGGAGACTTGTATAACATACTAGAAAAAGGCTCTGCTGCGCCACCTAGTGGTGACTTAAGAAAGGAATAAGCTAACTTTTGATGGTTTCCTCCTATCTTCCATATAATTGCAGGTATGAACATGCAACCACTTGTATTTTTGTTAAGTTGATCAGGGAGGTGTTTTGGTTTAAAACTTTGTACCATTTGGGTTTATGATTGATTTTATATGAATTTCTAAAAATATTTTTTTCCCCTATAAAAAATGCATGGGGGAAATTTTAAAACCCTATTTCTTGAAAAAATGATGGACAAAGGTATGAAACTTTGTAAGTAGATACTTCAGAACAATCTTTAAATGGTCAATCAATTTTGGCTCTATTGCGCCACCAGGTGGTCAGTTTTAAATAAAAGTGTATAGGCCTTATTCTCCAACTGCATTAGTCTTAAGCACTAGCTTTCACTCCTATATGATTCATTTGATAATAAAATAATAGCTTATATTCATTTGCGATCTGTAATGTGTTATAGTTTTTCGCAATTTACAATTTTTCGCAAAACACTTTTTTTGACTCCCCGTGTCACATGCTTTGACTTATCTTTACAATTTTCTTGCACGTACTCTACTTGGACGACCACAAATCCAATGGTAATATCCGTTTTGCATAGTTCCGTACGGTTTTTGCGTAGAACGTTATGCAAATTACACAAGCTGAGATTGTAAATGTTTGCAACGCTGCAGCTCCTTGACAGTTTCACATAACTTCACCAAATTTTCAAGACTTCTTCCACAGTGTAAGATGAGTCAGCGCAACAACATTCACAACGGTGCTCCCGTAGGTGGCGCTACTGCCAATTCCTGACGTTTTCCTCTAAATCTCCAAAAGTACTTGACCTACGCGGACGAAACTTGTCGTGCGCGTCGAACGGAAAGGTCTTTAACGCTAGCAGCTAGAGGATATTTCAGATCGGTATTGCTTTCAGCAATCAGACGCAATTTCTTCAGGGAATTGCAAATCTAGTTTATTATTCTTTTTTCTTATTATTATTATATTTTATTCCGTCCCCTTTTTTTTGGATCGCTACTGCCCTCCTACAGTTTTAAAGATATCAAAATGCTTTTCAAAAGGTAGTTTGTTAAAGCTCAATTTGGGAGAATGGTGCTATTACTTTTTGGTATGCTTCAGAATTATGAATGATTTTATATTAATATTTTTATGAAATTATTTTTCCCATTGACTAACATTGAGAGCAATTAAATGCTTATATCTTAAAAAGTACTAAAGATAAACTCAATGAAACTTTCCAATATTGTAGCCTATAGTAACTACACGTTATATTAAAATTGTAGCTCAATGGTACTCTATAGCGCCACTAGGCGGTCGTTTTTAAGTAAGCAATTCGTTTTTGGCCTCTATCTCGAATACCGTAAGTCAGAATTTTTGTGCTTTCTTTTTCTGTGTGTTTCTTGGATGCTAATGAACGTTTTTTCAAAATTGGGACCATGGACTTCCGTCTAACTAGATTTTTCGCAATTTGCGATTTTTCGATTAAAACACGATTTTTGCTCCCTTCAACATAGTTTCACTAAAACTCGACAAAAATTGGTATAATATCCCTATTTAGACTACCCGAATTCAATGGTACCACTCAATTGGCTAAATTTTTACCGTTTTTGAAATAATCGTTTAAAGCTAATGAGGTGGGTGTGGTCACAGATTTTTAACATCAGAAATCAACGTACAACCACTTGTTGTTTGTTAAGCTAACAAAGAGATGTTAAGTCTAAAATTTCGTACCATTTGGTCTTATCGTTGATTTTATATGATTTTTTTTAAATCCTTAGGATTCTGTAGAAGAGCAATCTGCCGTCTATTGGAATAAAAAAAAACATGCACACATTTGCATTGTGAGCATTTTTAAATGCTGATATCTTAAAAAATACTAAGATAATTTCATGAAACTTCCAATATCATAGGGTACAAACTACAAGTTCTATAAAATTACAGGTCAATGCTCCTCTAAGCGCCACCAGGCGGTCGTTGAAAAACACATAGTTGGCCTCTATCTCTAATACCGTAAATCAGAATTTTTGCTTTTTTTTTCCGTTCCTTGAATGATAATGGACGTTTTTCAAACTGGGACCATGGACTTCTGTCCAACTAGATTTTTCGCTATTTGCATTTTTTGTAAAACACATTTTTGCTCCCTGTTCATCATAGTTTCTTCAAACTTGACAAAATTGGTACATAGAATATGA